>JAHLJT010008756.1:121423403-121700313 GCA_031308135.1 Acheta domesticus
ATATATTTAAATTTTTCGTAATTGTAATTGCCACTGCCACATTACTGCACACATTACTTAAAGATCGCTAAAGAAATGGATAATAATTTAAACACAATATGCAGGAATTGATAAAAGAAAAATACGTAATACAGGAATAGTGAACTTCTTCTTCGTCTTACTAACGTATCGGCCATTACTGACTACGCTACACGTTATCTTCCGAGGCCCCGGAGAGATCAACGTGTGTAAGTATGGGGATCAGCTTTTACGGCTGCATCCCTTGATAAAACAAGGTTGTTACGCCTTGAATTATGAATACTGAGGTGACAGGATGATAACGAGGGGTGAAGGGGACAATCGCAAATACGACCATGCCTACGCAGGACTCCATGGGGGACCACAAAGCCTTCTTGTTGATTCGCACCAATAGCAACCCAGAACCAACTTGCAAGAGAAACACCTTACACACTGAAACGAAATGTTTTCCGCCTCCATTGGAACTAGCGTACCAGTCAATCCCGCAAGTTGGCTGGACCGTGCGCTCAAACGAGGTTTTTTGATTGATTGATTCGTGTTTCCGGGCGCGTCAACTACGTTGGTCATTAGTCCCTTAAGAGTAGTGCGTGCTTTTTCTCGGGAGGAGGCGATGATCTTTTCCCCGCTGGATGGCGAGATCTGGCGTCGACCTACCGTCGACTAGCGGGGTTTCCCCACAACCGGTATCTCCCACCAGAGGGGTACCACCCGAGCCGGGACAAGCTGTAAGCTCCCGACCGGTCTCCCGGCATGTAGTGCATGTTACTGTAAGTGTGTGTAAGAGTAGAGGATAGGACAAGGAAGAGGAAGGAAAGATCGCGCGCGGTCCGTGGCCCGTTTGTAAGGGTACTGCTCCGGCATTCGCCTGGTGTTGATCGGAGAAACCACGGAAAACTACCGATCAGAGCAGCCGGTCACTAGAATTCTCCTCCAGACAGCGATGAATTCGACCCAACTGACAAGCTAGTGTCGAATATCCTGCCGCCGTCGGGACTCGAACCTAGGACATCCCGGTCAGAGGGGGTGCAGTGACATCAGGTTGATGCACTGAGCCTTCTCTGCCGGTTCAAACGAGGTGACGAGGCCGCTTCCGCGCCTGCGATTCTCGCGTCTCCGCGGGCGCTCGCCGCCCCGAGCGCCTTCGGCCCCGCCCCCTCCGCCCACGCGCCTTTGGCCCCGCCCCCTCCGCCCACGCGCCATTGGTTCCGCCCCCTCCACCCACGCGCCTTCGGCCCCGCCCCCTCCGCCCACGCGCCTTCGGCCCCGCCCCCTCCACCCACGCGCCTTTGGCCCCGCCCCCTCCACCCACGCGCCTTCGGCCCCGCCCCCTCCACCCACGCGCCTTCGGCCCCGCCCCCTCCACCCACGCGCCTTTGGCCCCGCCCCCTCCACCCACGCGCCTTCGGCCCCGCCCCCTCCACCCACGCGCCTTCGGCCCCGCCGCCTCCACCCACGCGCCTTCGGCCCCGCCCCCCTCCACCCACGCGCCTTTGGCCCCGCCCCCTCCACCCACGCGCCTTCGGCCCCGCCCCCTCCGCCCACGCGCCTTCGGCCCCGCCCCCTCCACCCACGCGCCTTTGGCCCCGCCCCCTCCACCCACGCGCCTTCGGCCCGCCCCCTCCACCCACGCGCCTTTGGCCCCGCCCCCTCCACCCACGCGCCTTTGGCCCCGCCCCCTGCACCCACGCGCCTTCGGCCCCGCCCCCTCCACCCACGCGCCTTCGGCCCCGCCGCCTCCACCCACGCGCCTTCGGCCCCGCCCCCTCCACCCACGCGCCTTTGGCCCCGCCCCCTCCACCCACGCGCCTTCGGCCCCGCCCCCTCCGCCCACGCGCCTTCGGCCCCGCCCCCTCCACCCACGCGCCTTTGGCCCGCCCCCTCCACCCACGCGCCTTCGGCCCCGCCCCCTCCACCCACGCGCCTTTGGCCCCGCCCCCTCCACCCACGCGCCTTTGGCCCCGCCCCTCCACCCACGCGCCTTTGGCCCCGCCCCCTCCACCCACGCGCCTTTGGCCCCGCCCCCTCCGCCCACGCGCCTTCGGCCCCGCCCCCTCCACCCACGCGCCTTTGCCCCGCCCCCTCCACCCACGCGCCTTCGGCCCCGCCCCCTCCACCCACGCGCCTTTGGCCCCGCCCCCTCCACCCACGCGCCTTCGGCCCCGCCCCCTCCACCCACGCGCCTTTGGCCCCGCCCCCTCCACCCACGCGCCTTTGGCCCCGCCCCCTCCGCCCACGCGCCTTCGGCCCCGCCCCCTCCACCCACGCGCCTTTGGTCCCGCCCCTCCACCCACGCGCCTTTGGCCCCGCCCCCTCCACCCACGCGCCTTTGGCCCCGCCCCTCCACCCACGCGCCTTCGGCCCCGCCCCCTCCGCCCACGCGCCTTCGGCCCCGCCCCCTCCGCCCACGCGCCTTTGGCCCCGCCCCCTCCGCCCACGCGCCTTCGGCCCCGCCCCCTCCACCCACGCGCCTTCGGCCCCGCCGCCTCCACCCACGCGCCTTTGGCCCCGCCCCCTCCGCCCACGCGCCTTCGGCCCCGCCCCTCCGCCCACGCGCCTTCGGCCCCGCCCCCTCCACCCACGCGCCTTTGGCCCCGCCCCCTCCACCCACGCGCCTTCGGCCCCGCCCCCTCCACCCACGCGCCTTTGGCCCCGCCCCCTCCACCCACGCGCCTTTGGCCCCGCCCCCTCCACCCACGCGCCTTCGGCCCCGCCCCCTCCACCCACGCGCCTTTGGCCCCGCCCCCTCCACCCACGCGCCTTCGGCCCCGCCCCCTCCACCCACGCGCCTTCGGCCCCGCCGCCTCCACCCACGCGCCTTCGGCCCCGCCCCCTCCACCCACGCGCCTTTGGCCCCGCCCCCTCCACCCACGCGCCTTCGGCCCCGCCCCCTCCGCCCACGCGCCTTTGGCCCCGCCCCTCCGCCCACGCGCCTTTGGCCCCGCCCATCCACCCACGCGCCTTTGGCCCCGCCCCTCCACCCACGCGCCTTCGGACCCGCCCCCTCCGCCCACGCGCCTTTGGCCCCGCCCCCTCCGCCCACGCGCCTTTGGCCCCGCCCCCTCTACCCACGCGCCTTCGGCCCCGCCCCCTCCGCCCACGCGCCTTTGGCCCCGCCCCCTCCGCCCACGCGCCATTGGTTCCGCCCCCTCCACCCACGCGCCTTCGGCCCCGCCCCCTCCGCCCACGCGCCTTTGGCCCCGCCCCCTCCGCCCACGCGCCTTTGGCCCCGCCCCCTCCACCCACGCGCCTCTGGCCCCGCCCCTCCACCCACGCGCCTTTGGTCCCGCCCCCTCCACCCACGCGCCTTCGGCCCCGCCCCCTCCAACCACACGCCTTCGGCCCCGCCCTCTCCACCCACGCGCCTCTGGCCCCACCCGCTCCACCCACGCGCCTTTGGTCCCGCCCCTCCACCCACGCGTCTCTGGCCCGCCCCCTCCACCCACGCGCCTCTAACCCCGCCCCCTCCACCCTCGCACCTCTGGCCCCGCCCCCTCCAACCACGCGCCTCTGGCCCCGCCCGCTCCACCTACGCGCCTTTGGCCTCGCCCCTCCACCCACACGCCTTTGGTCCCGCCCCTCCACCCACGCGCCTCTGGCCCCGCCCCCTCCACCCACGCGCCTTCGGCCCCGCCCCCTCCACCCACGCGCCTTTGGCCCCTCCCCCTCCGCCCACGCGCCTTTGGCCCCGCCCCTCCACCCACACACCTTTGGCCCCGCCCCCTCCGCCCACGCGCCTTTGGTCCCGCCCCCTCCACCCACGCGCCTTTGGCCCCGCCCCCTCCGCCCACGCGCCTTCGGCCCCGCCCCCTCCGCCCACGCGCCTTCGGCCCCGCCCCCTCCACCCACGCGCCTTCGGCCCCGCCCCCTCCACCCACGCGCCTTTGGCCCCGCCCCCTCCGCCCACGCGCCTTCGGCCCCGCCCCCTCCACCCACGCGCCTTTGGCCCCGCCCCCTCCACCCACGCGCCTTCGGCCCCGCCCCCTCCACCCACGCGCCTTTGGCCCCGCCCCCTCCACCCACGCGCCTTCGGCCCAGCCCCCTCCACCCACGCGCCTTTGGCCCCGCCCCCTCCGCCCACGCGCCTTTGGTCCCGCCCCCTCCACCCACGCGCCTTTGGCCCCGCCCCCTCCGCCCACGCGCCTTTGGCCCCGCCCCCTCCGCCCACGCGCCTTTTGCCCCACCCCCTCCACCCACGCGCCTTTGGCCCCGCCCCTCCACCCACGCGCCTTTGGTCCCGCCCCCTCCACCCACGCGCCTTCGGCCCCGCCCCCTCCAACCACACGCCTTCGGCCCCGCCCCCTCCACCCACGCGCCTCTGGCCCCACCCGCTCCACCCACGCGCCTTTGGTCCCGCCCCTCCACCCACGCGTCTCTGGCCCGCCCCCTCCACCCACGCGCCTCTAACCCCGCCCCCTCCACCCTCGCACCTCTGGCCCCGCCCCCTCCAACCACGCGCCTCTGGCCCCGCCCGCTCCACCTACGCGCCTTTGGCCTCGCCCCTCCACCCACACGCCTTTGGTCCCGCCCCTCCACCCACGCGCCTCTGGCCCCGCCCCCTCCACCCACGCGCCTTCGGCCCCGCCCCCTCCACCCACGCGCCTTCGGCCCCGCCCCCTCCACCCACGCGCCTTTGGCCCCTCCCCCTCCGCCCACGCGCCTTTGGCCCCGCCCCTCCACCCACGCACCTTTGGCCCCGCCCCCTCCGCCCACGCGCCTTTGGTCCCGCCCCCTCCACCCACGCGCCTTTGGCCCCGCCCCCTCCACCCACGCGCCTTCGGCCCCGCCCCCTCCGCCCACGCGCCTTCGGCCCCGCCCCCTCCACCCACGCGCCGGACGCGTCCGGCTCCGATCCCAATTTCCGCGCGCTCATTCGCGCGGATTAAATGGCAATCCTGTCGAAGCTCGCGTCCCCGGCGGACGGGCAGACGGCTCTGGCGGCGCGCGGCGGCGGCTGCCGGCCGGCAGTAATGGAATAACCATGTTATCTACTTGTCGGAGTGGGTACCGCGCCCGCTCGCCCTCGGCGCGATTTTGACGGGCGGCGGAGACGGCTGTTGAGTAAACAAAAAGCGGCCATGTGCATATTGTGATGCTGACGCGACATTGTGCCACAAAAAGTATCGCGTCGTCGGTGGTGTAACGTTTAGGGTATCGGACTGTTATAACCAAATTCGCGGGTTCAAACCCGATCGAAGCAGTGAATTTTTCGAAAAATTCGTCCACCTTTCTTCGGAGGGGAAGCAAAGCCGGCTGTCCCATGTTAGTAGATTTACTGCATGTAAAAGCTCCTCAAGCCAAAAGACGCTCGTGACCTAAATTCAAAATCACCTGTTTCGTCTCCCAAGTAATACTTCTTTCTTCGCAAGTTGATGAAAGGAGCTAGCAAAATTTGCGTGGTCAGATGGAAGAGCAAGCCTCATGGCCTGAGTCTCGCAACTTCAATTCAATTCACTCTGCGCGTTCGATGTCGCACCAGGAGATGCTTCGTGTGTTAGGTTAAAGCAGATCGTGAGGAATGTGATTTAGGTGTTGATGGCGATCACACAAAGGAGGCGGGAAGTGCCGCAAGAGAGAAGGGGACATCTGGAGATGTGAAAATCTTCTTTGCACAGAGTAATTCCAAATTTAATTATTGAAAGACTGCCTTTTTAAAAATGATTTTAAGTTCTTTGAAGGTCCAATAATTTTTAAACAAACACACATATAATAACTTTTATTAATCAATCTTTATTCAACCAACGTTTCGAAGGACATTGGCCCTCTTCTTCAGGGTCTAGTAAATAAATATATGCCCTGTGTCTGCCTAAAAATTATTGGACCTTCAAAGAACTCAAGATGTGAAAATCCATATCCGGAACGGACAGGGAAGAGTAAGAAATTATGGATAGGTGAGAACGAGAAGGGAAACAAGAATAAACAGGAAAGAAGGAACCAGGAAACTAAAGAGAAAAAGGAAAAACATCAGTTAAAAATCGTGGTGTATGTACTGACAAAACATTCGCTTGGAAAAGTCATATCACAAGAACAGGTAAAAAATATTAAAATGTTAATCCCATATCCATTATTTATTAAAAACTCTAAAATTAATAAAACACATCAATGTCTATATTTTTTACAAATATTTCAGTCCGTAATTCTCTTTGTTTGTATGATTTGAGGCGGTATAGCTAATAATAAATTTAACAAACATCAAGTAATTGAAAATAAACTTCTATCGTTGGACAAATGCAACGTGGCTCCATGTGGATGAATATCCGAAATCGATTATTTAAATTGTATGTTAATATAGTATTGCATTATAATGTAATCCTTAAAGTGTTAAAAATATTGAATTCATGAATTTGTAATTCAAAATCTTGAAAGACCAATTCAGCCATACAGTGATCAAGACGTTTCAGAAAAAGAGGCGAGGTAGTTAACCAAAAACTACTAGGAGATAGATAGATAAAGGGAGAGAGAGAGAGAGAGAGACAGACAGTGAAAGAGGTGGCGAATTATTGAAATATGCGTGTGACATGAGGAAGATACAGAGAAACTGAAGAATAATGAGGAATTGCAGTAAAAATAAAGGTAACGACCGAAATGAACAATGAAACTCAAAACGGTAAAAAAAGTGCGTGAATCATGTAAAAGAGGGAGTAAAAAGGCAAAGTCGGGTGGCGTTTAAGCTTGGATTTGCAATGATTCGGAAATGAAGATAAAATGCAATGCAACAGAGAGGAATGAGTCGTTCCATGCGGGGGAACAGGATGAGAGGGAAAGAGACGTTGACGATGGCAAACAAAGAGAACGGGCAGGGTCGAGGGTAATTTGCAAGAGGGGCAGGGGGGCGAGGGCGACGCACAGAAGCGCGGTAGCCCTAACGCGCAATCATCCATCGCGCTTTCCGCCCCCCCACCCCCACCCCCTTCCGAGGCGAGCAGCCGCCCTTGTTTTACCACGCACCTGTCCGGAGACCGTGGAGGCCCCGTGAATTCCCTTGTTACCGCCTGCATCCTCCGAGCAATCGCAGTAACAGGCGCCATTGAAGCCGGAGGGGAGACTAGAGAATAGAGCGCGCACCGCCTGGTGTCGGGTCACGGAGTAATAGGTCAGTTCAAGAGGCCCCCCTCGTTGCTTTGTGGTGCGAGTGGAGAAGGGTGGAGATTAACTCCAAGGAAAGGGGGTGCTAAGGCTCATGAAATGCGCGTGTATGGAACGTGCGCACAGTATGTTGTATGGTTAATTTCGAAATTACGAGAGAAATGGTATGAAATTCAGAGGACTGTTTTAAAATTTCATGTTGATTCGGTACTTTGAGTAAATATCAATGCCGATGACGAGAATACTCAATTACGAGTCATGAAATCCAATTATGAGTATTACAGTTTGGAACGTAGGTGGTGTACTACACGGTTCAATAACTCATTCAATAGTTATTTTAAATACATGTAAAAAATTCAAATAATTAAAATTTTTATATGTAAAATATCAAAATGTATTACAAAATGGAATTAAGGTACTAAATACAACGTATATTCAATATATACTAACATGCAAAGAAAGCTTCAAGCGTCATGAGAATAAAGTGGGATTATTATTGGCTAAATTAGTTCCCAGCTTTTCTGCGCCCAGACAGAACGTCAGATCCTTAACTTCGAACTGGCCGACCCTGCTAGACGCCAGTGGAAAGCAGCCACCGTCACTGCAAACGGTCACAGCGGTGGCCGGGCTCGGGTGACGTGCAAAAACAGTGTTCGCCTAACCGGATTAAATCTCCCTCGGCGAGCCCGGAAAAGGGCGCACTTAAACCAATATTTCATCCGCGTTAGCTCGAGGCTACGCGGCGCCGGCGGCGGCGGCGGGGTAAGGCGCGGGGGAGTGGAGAGAGAGAGAGAGAGAGAGAGAGAGAGAGATGGATGGGGCAAGGAAACGGACACGCACGACGACACAAGGCGGAGAAAGCACGTGGTGGAAGGTAGGAAGTTGCTGTACAAGAACTACTACAGCAACTATTACGAGGACGAATTCCTCGGGGATGCCAGGGTGAGTTGGATTAACGCTATTTTAAAGGAGAGATATTGTAAGCGTCCACAAGTACAAGAGTAGGAAGAAAAAGTTGCGGGAACATGAGCAGTAAGGACAAGCGTTTTAAGCAAACCCAACGTACTGCGTATGGGGTGATGTGAAGGAAGTCTGGAAGCTGCATGTTGACATGGTTGTTACTGAAGAACATACACGATGTAGGTTTTGAGAAGTAAAGCAGATACGGTGTTGGAGAAATATGGGTGAGGTGATTTTGTTAACAACATGTGGTGATGGGATGATTCGAATGTGCCCCTATGAACTGCATGTAAAAGAAAAAAAGTACTACTCGTAAGTTTCGTGGGAGATTTTATAATTTGAAAGTGGCAAATGAGGAGTGTTTCGGGTAATTCCCCTTCATATTTACAAGTTCTTCCAGAAGAATTAACACAGACTATCACCTATCGTACATTTAATTACAATTGATCTCCTTAAAAATTACGGGGCCTGAACTTGGCAGGGAGAAGAGCAGACATCATTTCTAAGATCAGTTCCATAAGTGTAGTGCATGCTTTATTCTCGAGAGGTGGCGGTGGTTTTCTCCCGCTGGAGACCAAGATCCGGGGCCGACCTACCGTCGACTAGCCGGATTTTCACCAACCAGGTATCTCCCACCAGCGGGGAATCACCTCAGCCAGGTCAAGCACTTCGCTCCCGACCGATATCTCCGCATGTGTGGTAGTGTACTGTACGTTAGCGTACGTGTGTGTAAGTAAGGGGTGAGGATAAGACAAGGAAGAGGAAGGAAAGATTGCGCGCGGTCCGTGGCCCGTTTGTTAGGGTCCTGCTCCGGCATTCGCCTGGTGTTGATCGGAGAAACCACGGAAAACTACCGATCAGAGCAGCCGGCTGCTAGAATTCTCCTCCAGACAGCGGCTGAATACGACCTAGCAGCCTAGCTAGAGTCCTGCCACGGTCGGGCCTCGAACCTAGGACCACCCGGTCAGAGGGACTGTAGTGACATCAGTTGATGGCCTGAGTCACCTCTCCCGGTGTTATTTTCATCCAGGGTCAATTCAGTTACATTCGGGGAAGGGCGAGCGCGAAGGAGGGAATGAGAGATCCCAAGACGCGTTCAGCCCGCGCTAGGTGGGATGGGCAGCCACGCGCCCCAAGAGCGCCGTGGAGAAGCAGGGAAGCGTGGGAAAATCTTCCCTATTTTGTAGAAAAAGTTTTGAAAGATACATTTTATCTACAATAGTTTTGTGACGAAGTACGGATTACGTCATACAGAAAGGAATTTGTAAATATTCTCATGTTAATTGAAAACTAACTTAACATTCATGGGGTCTTCATTAGTTCTATGGTCACGTGGTAAAAGTTCTTAAGTCAATTTTTGTCAATATTGGGTTAAATACTGAAACTACAAGTTAAGTATCTATATTTCATTTTAGTAAAACGACCGAATGCAAATGTTGCTTCCTTAAGGACAAAAAACCGTTGGGAAATAGCGTTGAGCATAGGAAATAGAGCTGAGCATAGGCTCAATAATATTTAACCCTTGTTTTCCTCCAAACGAAGAGTTTTGACTTAAGAACTTTTACGCTGTGACCACAGAGTTCGACCCTGTTTCGAAAATGCCCAGCAGAAATACTTCTGGGGCCATAGGCATCGCCCAGCTCCCCGAGGCGGGCGATCAAAAGCGGAGAGCGGGGAAACCCTCTCCCCTCCACCGCGTCGGAGGGGAAAAGGCTGGAGAGAGATTTTCGGGCGATAGGCGCGCGACTTTTTCCCGCCTCACGTGGCGGCGCGAATATCTCGATACGGCACGCACGCCGGGCTTGTCACCGGCGCCGCCCTCGCCGCCATTGTCCCCGCTCCCGCCTCTTCCTCCGCTTCTACCTCCCCCTCAGCCTCCGCCAGTGGAGGATCCCAGGAGGGGCCATGGGGGCCATGCCCCACCCCCGAAAAGGCCTAGAGTTTTCGTTTCTTACATTCTCTTATTTGACAGAATTGATATAAATAATTATTTATTAGAATTATGTAATTTTTATAGTTTAGCATCATACATACACTACAAAAACACACTATAATAACAAATATTTATTGTTTAACAAAAATTTACGATCGCCCCCTCCAAAATGATCGAATGTCCGCCCTTGGCCTCCGCTGTATAGCGTCGCAATGGTCAGCAACGCCAAGCATTGGCCAGCTGACCACCAGCCACCTCTTCTTCAGAAACTAATTTCTTTCTTAACAACTTTTAGTATTTCGGTTTTAGTACATCCAGTACGTATAGGTATATTCAGAAAACTATCCACGGCTTATCTACCACAGTTATCGTGGATATGAGAAACAGGTCTACGCACTAGGACCTCTCAAAGCATTTTGCTTATTTATTTTAAGTTCCCCAACAACTTCTCCGGTTGGTAGGCAGGACAAAAGACTAACTACTACGTTACAGAAGCCGCTCCCACCGCGGTCACTTCTGCCGCCGACACCACTGCCGCTTCCTCTTTGTACCCCGCTCTCCGCTTTTCATTGCTCGCCTCGAGTCCTGCACGGGGAGCTCAGTGATTTGTATGGTCCCGGAAGTATTTCTGCTGGGAATTTTCGAAACAGGGTGTAAGTGATAGAGACCTCATGAAAAGTTAGTTTTGATTTAACAGGTTCATAAATTCCTTTCTTTGTGATGTAATCGGTACTTTGTCACTTGATTATTCATGATAATATTTCTCTCTCAAAAATATTTGTACTGAAAAGGAAAGATTTTCTGTTTTGACTTATCCTCGATTGGTAAAACTCATTATATTTGAGAGTTTGGTGATTTTCCAAGTTTTTCATTTTATGAAATTTTAAATAATTTCATGCTTCAAAAAGTTTTACACAAGAATGTTTCCTACATAGCAGAATGGTTGCGGAATCTATGAAGACATATAACTGACAGTAAGCCACATCCTGCAAAAGGCTCTTTCTAATTATAGACTTCAAGAAGAACCTCCTTCTGAAGTTCGCTTGTAACTTCACGCCCAACTGACTCACCACTCTAATTTCTCTTCCGCTTGCCCGTCCCTGCTACTACCGACCTACAGAAGAACTTCCCCCTCCCCACGCCCACCGCCCACGCCTGCGCACCGATCCACCGCGCCCGTCCGCCCACCTGACCCACGCCACGGGTTGGCCCGCCCACTCGCCACCATCTTCTTCGCTTGCAGTCGCTCCTACCATCCTACCAGACCGTTGGCCTGCCCACCCACGGATCCGCCCGCTCACCAGTCCATCGCTCCGATTATCCGCCTCCACCACCTTCCCCGGCCGCCCACTAGACTATGCGCTAGGACACTTGCACTAAACCCTCCGCAGCCACCACCTGCTGGGTTCCTGCGACACTAGCCAAATAGTTAGGTCGAGTTCTGGTGCTGTCTGGAGGAGCATCCAATACTTTGATTTAAACATTGCTGCACGTCAATGTCACGAACTGGAAGGAGAAGGAGAACACAGTCATCCAATCGGGAGCATCGTCAGGACATTTGGTATTGGAGCTCCCGATTGGATAACAATATCCCCTTCTTCTTCCAGCTCGCGATTTTGGAGTTCAGCTGTGTTTAAATCGGAGTATAGGTGGTCCGAAAATAATAGTAGTTTTCCGTGGTTTTTCCGATCAATGCCAGGCGAATAACGGAGAATTTCCTTACCAAAAGGGCCATGGACCGCCCGCGATCTTTCTCTCTCATTACTTGTCTATCTTACACCTTACACTAACGTGCTCCACACTACCATATATGACGGAAGCCCGCTGAGTGGGAGGTCCTGGGATTCGAGTGCCGATGGTGGCACGATTTTCGACTAGAGAGCGAGGTCGAGTTCTGTCGCTGTCTGGAGAGGGATTCTAGCGGCCGGCAGCTCTGATCGGAAGTTTTCCGTGGTTTCTCCGATCAACACCAGGAGACTGTGAGAGCAGTACCCTAACAAACAGGTCACGGACCGCGCGCGATCTTTCCTTCATTTTCCTTGTCCTATTCTCACCTCTTACACACACACACACCCACTAACATGCATTACACTACCACACACGCCGGGAGGCCGGTCGGGAGCTTAGAGCTACATCTGGCTAGAGCAATGCCCCACTGGTGGGAGATACCTGGTTGGGAAAAACGCCGCCTGCCGACGGTAGGTCGGCGCCGGATCTCACCATCCAGCTGGGTAAGATCACAGCAAACTCTCGAGCAAAACATGCAATACACTTACGGGACCAATGACAGCAGCTGACGCGCTCGGAATCACTAGTGATCACTCTCCCGCCCTCACGCTCGCTACCACTTCCCAACCCATCAGCCCGACCACCCGCTTCTCCCACTTTCCCAGCACACCCCTCCACCGCCGCTCCCACACTTCCACCACTGTGGGCTGTCGACTCTCTGACCATCCCTCCCTCCGGTCCCCCCACCGTCTCACCTGCCCACCCGAGCGTGCGCCCGCCGCGCGCGTGTTGGCGCAACAGCTACAAAATACAGCGCCTGTCCGCACGCGTTATCTCCTCCGGTCGCCGCCGAACAGATCAATCACGGAGCGGCTGCTTCCGCACGGGCGCCGCCCATCGATTGAAGGGCCAGTGGACCGGAGGAGAGTTGGCGAAGATCCTCCGCCGACGCGCCGCGCCGCCTCCGGCCCGGCCCGGCCGGGAACTCGCTCAACTTGGCGCTCGCGAGTTGCGCGAAGAGTTAGCGCCGGAGGGCCGGCTCGCGGCGCCACGTGGCGCTTGCCCTCCCGAGGGCGGCACTCTCGCCTCCGGGGGTATCGGTGGCGGACGCGGAGGGTGTGAGATGGCTCCGGCAACCCTTGCCACTGCGGGGTCACTGCCCGAGAGGGCCAACGGTAGCCGATTCTCCACATTAGCTACCGGGAGCATAAAATCAGGGCAATAATTGATGTCACTACAGTGCCTTCGACCGGAAAGTTGTACCGTTCGCGGACTGTGGAAAGATTTTCGTGTTCAGACTGTGGAAAGATTTTTGATATTAACGAGACAGGTCGATTCCAGTTGCTATCTGCAGGAGAATTCTCGCGACCGGCTGCTCTGATCGGACGTTTTCCGTGGTTTCTCCGATCAACACCAGGAGATTGTCAGAGCTGTGCCCCAACAAACGGGCCACGGACCGCGTGCGATCTTTCCTTCTTCTTCCTTGTCCTATCTTCACCCCTTGCACACGCACCAACACTCACATGCTCTACACTACTTGCTCGGAGGAGACCGGTCAGGGGCTTAGAGATTGTCCCGGCTGGGTTGGTGTCCCGCTGGGGGAGATATCTGGATGGGAAAAAACCCGCTAGTCGACGGAAAGTCGGTGCCGGATCTCGTAATCCAGCTGAGAAAGATCACTGCCACCTTCCAAGGAAAAAACATGCACTACACTTAATAGACTAATGACCTTAGAGGTTTCGGAAACATCAACAATCAATCGACATTAGATAGGTGGAATTTAGCTGAATTTACAGAATTCTAGTTGTTCTGATCGGCTTTTCGTCGTCCCTCCCATCAAAACCAGATGAATACCGGAGCAGTACATTAACAAACGGACTTCGAGCTACCTTTCACTTTTCATCATTGTTCTCTTCTCTTTCCTTTTCACACACACACACACACATGCCACACATGAATACATCCCCAATCAACATCGGACGACCAGTTGAGAGATTGGAGCTTTTTCCGGTTGGGACGTCACCCCACTGGCGTAAGTACCTGGAAATGCGAATCCCCCTCAAAATCTGTCCTGCAATGTGGGCTCCGAGCCTTACGTTCTAACGGGAGAGTATGTTTCCAAACTGTTACTTCTTTCTACTTTACCCATACATTTTAGGCAATAAGAACACTGACCGGTTAATTCCCGAATTAGTCACATACGAACAGTAGCCTATTATACACTTCCTAATGCTTTCTATACATACATGTAATTCCATGAATATGCTTCTGGAACTTTTGGATTATGTATGGTTTTTGAAGCATTTGTAAGTTCTCAGTTTTGGAAGTGAAATGAGGGTTTTCATTGTTGCCCCGATCCCTTCAATTAACTATAATCGCGGGTTGAAGGAGAACTGCGCGAAGGGATTGCACAGTTCTATTTCACTGATGTTACTTCGTCGAGGATGACACTTTGTTACACGTAAAACGTTGCGAAATCATGAGTTCGTTTTATGCGGTTGGATACTGAGATACTAACGACGCACACTTCGTTGTTCATTGGTCATCAACGAATCTTTCTAAATAACAGCCCTTGTGTGAATGGTCTACATATTACATTTAGAGAGATAACTCAAATGAATTCGCAGTAACTTACTTGTTCGTTACGTGAGAGTTGATTGCTCGAGAACAGCTCCTGATTGTAATACTTATTGTAACCACGCGAGAAACCAGCTCCCTAAAGCCAAACGTCCTTTACTTTACTCCATTATGAAAACCGCGAGGATATTATTAAAATGCAGCCTTTTCTCCAAACGAATCACACTCAATCAAATCAGATGATTAAGTGTTATTCTCACCATAACAGAGAAGTCACCATGAGACTCTATTTTTGCGTTCAAAAGCTGTGTGAACATTTGTGGTATACTATTTATGAATGGTGCGTGCCTTCAAACGAATCAGACTTTGCATGTGGCACCAGTCTCCTGTTGCTAAGGAAAGTGCCATCGTCGCTGCAAACCACACCACACCGCGCTGCTCTCGCAACGTCCTGCTCTGGAGAGCGCATTTTTGCACGTGCGGAGGAGTTTCAGGTTTGTCAAATTTAATGAGAAAAAGTTACCGCGCCGCTGCCGCCACCCCAGCCGGGAGTGGGAGGTAATTCCCTCCCCCTCTCCCGCTCCTCCGGCCACGTCGCGACACCTGTGTGACCTGCACTGCCGCGTCGCTCTCAGAAGTCGTTCACAGCACTTCGTGTCCACGTACACGGAAGTCCAGCTACGCGATATCCACTTCCTCCTCCCTTAAATATCTCGTGGTGATCCTTATGATTAACTCGAGTACTAATCACTCAGTTACATTCGATTTCGAGAATTCGAACCGGTTTGAACAAATCCTCCGTGTGACGTTTTTCGGAAGGGAAGCAAAGTCGTTTGTCCCATTTTACAGATTTGCGCCACATTTTTCGGTTCAACTTAGGCCTCTAAGTTAAATTCTATAGATGGAGTGACGTCGTCGTGGTAAGAAAAACAAATATACACGTTGTTTTTATGTACAGATTCATTTACAGTCATTCACAATGCAGTATTTACAGGCATATGGGAACTTTTTTCGCTGCACTCCGCAGCACTCTAACCCCTGAGGCAAGCCGCCCCAGTCAGGCTCAGAGAAACCCAGCGTGACAATACTAACGCTTCCTCTGGCCTCTTGTCCCATGGCGAAAGCCATACCTGCGCAAGCCGTGTCGTGCGACTCTCTTACGGATGACAGTGCATCTGCACCGAGATTCATCTCAACTTCGAATGCCGGCAGTTTTCTCTGCTAGCCTATCTCGCGAGAAATCACGTGACAGACCTCCCGCGTTTTAGACACGCGGACCGCTTAATCTCATCACCGAGTTGTGGGTCCAGGTGCCAATACAGCCCGCCGGCCAGTTGCAGTCCGAGGCTGTCATCACTCATCATTCCCCCGCGCTACCTGACATCAAGAACACGCCCCCGGTCCGCACCCTCCAGAAGGCCCTGGAGTTGCCATCAGCCTGGCGGCAGTGGATCAACCTCTCCCCCTGACCGGCCGCACGTCTCGTGCATGTCCGACAGAGCAATATGCTGTGACGTTACAATATAATCATTCATCAACCTAGAAATCTAGATGTTATAGCAATATGCTCCTCTGCAACATACGCCAGAAAGGGGCGGCTGATCGTTAGATCCCCGAGAGAAAAAGGATTCGACTCTATAAATACCTCAGGACATAATATAACATTAATATGCCTAAACTTTACGTCGGATTGTCAGGTAATTCGAAAGTTTTACGAGGGTATAAACTTTTAAATATACTCAGAAAATTGGACAAGAAATTCTATGACCCCATTTAAAGTTACTGTAGTGATTCCTTCGTTTACTTCACCTGGCTAAATGAACCAAAGAGATATTTTTACGTAAAGTAAGTAAAATTCAAAATAGTAGGTTATGGAAAAATCATTGTGACTCTTACAGAATATGATCGTGGTACTTCTCATTCTTATACACTATTAGGATACATTTCAATAAACAATCAAATTAACCCGCTAAGGACACCCAGCAAATCGGTAATTTAACCCGTGAACCACGTTCCATGATCAACCAGCTGTATTGTTTGATCTCATTGTCTATAAATGAACGTATGAATGCAGCTCATAAACGAATTATCTGGGCAAACAGCCAAAATTACTGGGATTTATTGGCAGGCGAAGCTTTGGTCATGGTCAGTTCATAATATCTTCCCCAAATCGGTTTAATTTTCATTTCGAAATAATATGCTTCACTGATCATGAATCTCGTCTATACACATATTTGCGCATCTTCCTACTCTCCCGTCAAATCGTGCCGTTTCGTCAATACTTCGATGATGGAATCTATATTCTAATCAGTGCATCATTTACCGTCCTACATCTCTCCCAAGCTAGAAGCATGAAGAGCATTTCATTCATGTTATTTGCATTCAGTACTAATTCTCTTCTCAAAATTAGATTTTCGTTGATGAGCGTATTGCTATAGCTTCTTAAAAATAATTAAATAACTTCAAATATTCTTTTTGAATGTTGGTTGATGCATTCTAATATTTTTGTCTCAAATAATTATTAGCGAAGGTTTATGTTTTTAAAAATATCGTGTTAAAAATCGTACTATTCTTTTTTAATATACATTTAAAGGAAGAAAAGTATATTCTTCAACGAGCGTAGAATGACAGCTATTATTCAAGCGTTGATGTTTACGAATCGAGAGACGAACACATGAGAGTCGTAATTTCTACGAGTGAATAATAGTCATTTACCCGAGTTTTCTCTATGACTTTGAAATTAATATTTTAAAAATACTAAATGGGCAACTTAACATTACAGAACTTCCACACAACACAATCACTGTTAGGGTCAACGTGCTTTGACTCTTAACAATCACCAACGCGTATACTGTTTCGGGGTTCACCTGTCTCGATAGTTGTGATCTGCCGCGGCAGACTGCAGAACTCTTGCCCTCTGTAGGCGGTTGGAAGAACCCTAAGACGTGTATAATGAATCAAGGCGAATGTGATTGGACGACAGCCGTGGGATAATAATATTTTCGGCTTGTAGAATCGTCATCATTACTGTATCCGATATCGTGCAGAAATGCAAGTATTCTGGAGTAGTCTTAGAGAAAATAATGGATTCGTGCAAATATTCAGTTTGGAACTTCATATATTTGGAGCCCAACTTCGAACGTTTCAAACAACCTACACTCAAGTGAAGAGGGAGTTCATTCATAAAATTTAATAGAAACGAAACCTACGAAAATGTCTCATTTTCTAGATAACTACATTAGAAACAGAACTCCAATACCTTTAGTCACGAAATTTGTGGGCGCACTATTTTCAATATGATTTTATACGGGAATTCGTTGTTTCTTAGTGTCGGGAATGCGTATATGATCCCCGCCCTATGTTCTCACGCGTCGTCAAACGAGCATTGACGCGTGCGGTGCATGCGCGCGCGTGCGCGCCGAGGAAGCGGCCCGCGCCGCACGCGTGCCGGAAGCGCCCGCCGCGTGACCACGCGTCTCGTCACGCGTGCCCCGGCGCACGCCGCGTGAGCCGCCACGGCCGTGAGGGGCGTGTGAATGGGCCGGATGTCGGAGATGAGACGCCGATGAGCGGCGTTTGTTAAGTGAACGTGACCACGCAGCGGCTGTTTCCGACGACAGAGGAACTGAGTTTGGTGATTCGGTCGATTGCGGTTTGATTCGTGTCTGGTCACGGGTGTCTGTGACATGTGAAGTGGGGGTGGGGGTCAGAAAGGGAGGCAGTATGCTCCGCCGTGGATTTTCAGCTCAAACCGACAATTTGTATGTTGATTTATTGAAGTTAACAATGCCCAATTCAATCACCGGAGGTTTTATCCAATTCGCTGAAGTAAAGAAAGGAATCATAACAGAAACTTTAAATGGGATCATTGAATTTCTAGCTCAGTTTTTCTCAATATTTTAAGAGTAGATACCCTCGTAAAAGTTTCGTACGACTCGAGAAGCAAACGTGTAAGCATATTAAGAGGAAAAATTAATGTTATGTTCTGCCCTGCGGTGTTTATAGAGTCGAATCCATTTACTCTCAGAGATCTGTTCAGTTCAGTTCATGTCTTATTTTACATTGCGAGGCTCAGGTCTTCAAGCCTAGCCTTCCGTCTGACCACATAAATATCACGATGGTCCTTTTGAATGTTCACGCAGTGAATTAGAAAATGTGAAGCTATATCGTAGCTATTCATGCACTTAATAATATACTGTGAAGAAAAGCTTAGAAAATGACGGTAGCCACGGAGACGTCGATGGCCACGGTTAGAGCGGAAGGAGTTGGAAGTAAAGGCATACGCTGCTCCCCTTTGCTTGATATGAAAATGCAGTATCTACCCGTCAGAGCGGAAGCATCTTCATAATATTCTTTGATCGTGTATTTTTGGCCAATAGTTTTTAGCCAAATCATTTTGACATTGGTTTTCATGTCGAAACACAATGCTATAGTTTTACAGTCTGAATGTAACCGGCATCATTATCGACATCGTTATGAAAATGTCGAATCGTATTCTGAAAATGTCTTTAGTAAAAACGTAATTAAACTATTAAATATAGTTCTTGAAAACCTTGCGAGAAACATCTTCCCCTCCCCCTCAGAGATGCCCGCGAAGGATTGCATGTTTTCGTAGAGAAATGTGTTTGGAGATCATATTCTTGAATAATAGCAGTCAATGAGTGTTTTAATCTTTCCCTTCCGGTGCAAGGTACTAGTACGTAAAGAAACCACTAGTATGTAGAGAGACGGAAGAAAAACCGACGGACATTTAGGAAATACTCAGGAAAACAAGACCACGTTGAAAACTTTCTTTTTACGGAAGTCACTATCTTTTTATAAGTCGACTTCCCATCTTATATGACTTTTTTATACTATTGCTTTTTTAAATAATCATTCCCGAATTCACTGCATCTTTCGGACTGCCAGAACATTTGATTCAAAGTGGGTTCTGCTGTGCTGCACATAAATACTGGATGACGCCGTCTGAATTCCAATTTTTTTCAGCAGTACTTGAGGACAAAAATTAAATTGCTAAATATAAGTTTTCCAGATACAATTCGTAGTTATGTAAATTCTGACTCTGAATCGTAGTGCTGGCAACTTTGAAGTCCATCGGATGTGCAAACCAAGCACCCACATCAATCGTAAACATCGATAGGTAAAAAATTAACTTCTCGTGACATTTGCTTCATTACTTTCACTTCAAAAACCCTGTACCGAAACATCGTGTAGCAAATTGCTAAAAAAACAACAACAACGTATCAGAGGCCAAAACGATGGTTAACCAAATTGCGACCACACATATATTTCCATTCGCGTACGTGCCAAAGCGACCTTTCACTATCGCTCGGCCGTTGCTGCGGGAGACGCACCGACGCAGCGCTGCCGGTGACAGGCGCGCCCACCTGCGCACCCGCGAGGTTTTAACGGCGCCGCGCGAAGTGGCCGAAGCGGGGGCCCGTCGCGGTGAATCACCGCGAGGGGGAGAGCACGGCAGCGCAGGGCAGGACAGGACGCCCTGTCGGCTCTCCGGCTCGCGCCGCACGGTGGCTTGAAATGAGCAAACAAGCGGGCAAAATGCGGTTTCTCAACGCCTGCTAGTTTAAATGGTACAAGTTCACAAGAAAAGAAAAATTGTTGGTGCTTCGTGTTCGGTACCGTATGTCATTTTCTGTTTTTTTCAATGTTGTAGGCTCGCAAACAGGATTTTTGAAGAAGTCAAGCCATCATTAATACATCCGATTCTAGGACATTTGCGATTCACAGTTATCGTAAAAGAATTGCATTTTTTTCTCGTTACGTTATTATTATCCCTGTCATTATTTTGACTAAATTTTCATTTATTTCTTGTTATTCTGTGGTAAAAACTTTATAAGTCATGCTCGGCAAAATTCCTTACTTGTTTTCCTATAAAGTATATATGAGTGTATTAAAAAACGTATTACAAAAAATACTAGATATACGTTCGTAATGGTTTTACTTCCAAATTGCGGCAGCTAAGTAACTTAATATTCACGATTAATGTGTTTCTAAATGGCAAAATTCAGGTTGGACAGATCGCACGAAGTCCGTGGCCTTTAAGGCAGGGATTATGCATCTACCCGGAATTTACTCCGCACTTTCGCTAGGGTCGAGAAACTCGCCACCGCTGGGGTTCGAACGTTGACCTGCCGGTGCAGTCAAGGATTCTTAATTATCTCTCGTCTTGCACTAGACTGCGCCGATCGCGCCCGAGCGCCCCCCCCTCCTCTTTCCAGCAGGCTGACTCGACAAGCAACTGACCACACTGGCTGAGCGCCTTAGCACGCAATTGGGCCTCCCACTCGAGCCAAGGATGCCCAAATGCACGAAATAGGTCCAGGCTGTACGCGTACCTCTCGTCTTGCACTAGACTGCGCCGATCGCGCCCGAGCGCCCCCCCTCCTCTTTCCAGCAGGCTGACTCGACAAGCAACTGACCACACTGGCTGAGCGCCTTAGCACGCAATTGGGCCTCCCACTCGAGCCAAGGATGCCCAAATGCACGAAATAGGTCCAGGCTGTACGCGTACCTCTCGTCTTGCACTAGACTGCGCCGATCGCGCCCGAGCGCCCCCCCTCCTCTTTCCAGCAGGCTGACTCGACAAGCAACTGACCACACTGGCTGAGCGCCTTAGCACGCAATTGGGCCTCCCACTCGAGCCAAGGATGCCCAAATGCACGAAATAGGTCCAGGCTGTACGCGTACCTCTCGTCTTGCACTAGACTGCGCCGATCGCGCCCGAGCGCCCCCCCTCCTCTTTCCAGCAGGCTGACTCGACAAGCAACTGACCACACTGGCTGAGCGCCTTAGCACGCAATTGGGCCTCCCACTCGAGCCAAGGATGCCCAAATGCACGAAATAGGTCCAGACTGTACGCGTACCTCTCGTCTTGCACTAGACTGCGCCGATCGCGCCCGAGCGCCCCCCCCTCCTCTTTCCAGCAGGCTGACTCGACAAGCAACTGACCACACTGGCTGAGCGCCTTAGCACGCAATTGGGCCTCCCACTCGAGCCAAGGATGCCCAAATGCACGAAATAGGTCCAGACTGTACGCGTACCTCTCGTCTTGCACTAGACTGCGCCGATCGCGCCCGAGCGCCCCCCCCTCCTCTTTCCAGCAGGCTGACTCGACAAGCAACTGACCACACTGGCTGATCGAGTGGCCATATGCGTGCCTGGCCACAGCTGCGTAGCAAGAAGGAAGATATTTGTCCGCCACTCCCCCAGTCCGCGCCACAGTGCGGCGGGCGCCCGCCGCCATCGGCGTTAAACGGTATTTATTGCGGCGGTGACAGAATTACAGGCGACGGCCGCGGCGGCCGGGGGCGGGGTGGGGGCGAGGCGAGGGCGCGTGGAAAAGGGGCGCGCGGAAGGCCTTTGTCCGGCGCTGAAGCGGTCGACAGCTCCGCGACCTCCGACCCGCGGGGGCGGGGGGAGGAGGTCTATCTAAGTGCAGTCTCGGGGGAAAACTGCGGGCGGAATCAAATTACGAGCTTCCGATCAAAACGTTTTACCTTCGAGGCAAAATATAAGGAGTTCTGAAGTGGTCAAGCCACAGGTTATTCACTTTTTGTGATGTGAAATTTAATACTCTATTTTGTGCAAATGAACAGAATATTCTTTGATTGGGCATATCTTTGGTGTACGTTCAGTAACTTTAAAATAGGTTCAGAATTCCACTGAAACTAAATTGTACGAGTAATAAATTATAGAGTTACTACATTTTGATATGTTGCTTCAAAAACATGGTTTTACGTGACGATAATATGCAATCATTGCACAAGAACACAAGAACAAGCACACATGGGCCCCCAAAAGCTCAATGTTATACAGATAAGAAACTGTTCTTACTTTCTTCAGTATTTGAATGGTAGTTTTAGAATCTTTTGAAGAGTCTTAAGGATTTCCACTTATTTTCATTTGGCTAGGTTTTACTCACGATGTGCATATTGATAAATAGTTCTCGGAAATAAGCATTTTAGGCTTAGACAGTGAAGTGGAGTAGGGCGGATACTAGTTTACATGCCTGTACAACGAACGTTTACTACAACAATAGCGTTTTTTTAATGTGAAGAAATTCATCAAGCTAGTATTTAGGCGGGCGAATACGATTGAAACAATGATAGATTGGAAATCTTATTTAATTAAAAAAACAGAATTTTGAAATTTAATTAATTCGTAAATACATTAATAAATGTATACATCTATTGTGAATATTAATGCCAGAATATTGTGCACTGAATGACTATGAATTGTGCGCAAAATTCTTGCTACTTTCGAATATTTCACTTTACAAGACCTTTAAGAATTCCGAAAAGGAGAGACAAGAAGAAAACAAGGCTACCGTCATTATTTGAGGTTTCTCTAGCTACTCTGTTGTTGCGTTTTCTTGCACTTCGACATTTTAATCGTTTTCCTCCCCTCGGTTTCGTCGTGAAAAATTAGAATTTAATGGGAAATGTATTTACACGGAATTGAGGCCTTGACTGAATATATTTATGTATGAGGAGGGTGGTATTAAATTTCACTTTAAGGGGTTTTTCTTAATGGGACGCATTTTAAGACGGAGATGAGAAGCACAGCGTGGTTGAAAAACACTTGCTCCGGACGCACCGCGATTGTCCTGTTGTTCAACAGCTGCCTATTCTTCAGATTTTTGCTGGTAGAATAAAGCGACGAGATACTATATTGGAACCTCGCTACGGTGGATGTGAAAAGGAAAAGAAAAACTTCCGTAAATGTAAAATTTCGACTTACCAAAGTCTGAATTTCCGAAACATGTTTAGGGCAGTTGGAGGAAATAAAAACATTTCGAGATATCGTGGCATGCGAGTTCTCGTTGTTTGAATTATCGAGGTTTGCTCTAAATTTTATTTGTGTACAATTATATGATATTGACACTAAGGAAGTACAGGCCGAGAGTTAATATTGTTTACAATTGGTATTCAAAAGTTCAGCCGCCAATTCACCATAAAACAGAAAAACTCAGTTTTAAACGAGCATCTGGATAATTGGAGTGTGCCAAAATTTGAACGGTCAGGTAAAGGTGAGGAGTTAAGTAAATAAGACGCCAAAATAAATAATTCAATTAATGAAAACATACTTAACCCAACCCATACAGAAAACTGTATATTCTGTAAGATTTACACAAAGGAGCTTCCGTTATTTCGCCAGTATCGTTTTTGTATTTTCATATTTTCGATTTTTCTCTTGGATAACTGGCGTTTTACAACATACGATTTTTAAAGTTTGGCTTGGATACGGATGAACAGTACATTTCAATTAAAAATTGAAATAAATATGCTTTAGATATCCGTGTCAAAAAAATCAAAATAGGGGGTGATAGAGAGAGAAAACATTTATCTACGTCAAATATAGTATCTTCAAAAAGAACACACAACTACAATTCATAGTACAAGGTAAATAGCTAACTTCTTTATAAAAAGAAAGTACGTAAGAAGGGGTTCTTTAAGTGGAATGAAAGAAATAATAACGATTCACGGTAATGACGAAAAGAACTCTGGTTAGAAAGACGGGTCGCGAAAAATCACAAAATCGCAACACTCATCCGAACGCGATTATCTCGCTGAGTCGGTGATCAACATGCGACACCCCCTCCCTCCTCCGCGTTCCTCAACCGTATGCAAAGTTGAGCGAGTCATAACACGTGCAGCCACCTCCCTTCCCCAGGCGCAATATTCCTCCCCGGAAACAAATTTCCTAAACCGTCCGATTCGCACGCGCTCGCCTGCAGGGGCACGCGCAGGGAAAGGGGGGAACGAGTGAGCGAGGTGGGCGGGCGGCCGAGAGTAGGTGAGAAGGCACAGGGCGGGCGGCGGGCGAGGGAGAGAGTGGGTGGATGGGCAAGCGGGCGAGCGAGAGTGGATAGCGGTTGGAGGAGGAAGGCGTGTGGGCGAGAGTGAGCGGGAGGACTGGAGGGAGAGAATGAGTGGGTGGGCAGGCGGGCGAGAGTGTGGGTGGATGGGCGAGGTAGACTGAGTGGGTGGACAGCGTGGATGGGCGGCGAGAGTGGGTAGGTGGGTGGACGGGCTGGCGAGAGTGAATTGGTGCACAGGCGGGCGAGCGAGAGTGGGTGGGTGGATGGGCTGGCTGGAGAGAGTTCATGCTTGGATGGGCGAGAGAGGGAGGGTGAGCGGGAGAGAGTGGGAGGGTGAATGGGCGGGCGAAGGCGTGGGCGGGCGAAAACGCATGTGTACACGTGCCGCCTGGGGGGCGGCGAAGGAGGCGCCGTAAAGCAAAGGGAATTATCAGCTGCGCCGGCGGGAGGGCGCGCGGCCCCAACGAGCAGGTGACGGAGGGACTGCCAGCCGGGAGGACGGAACGAACGCTTCGATGGCATGTGAGCTGTGATCAATGGACTGGGGAACAGATACACAAGATGTGTGGGAGGAGCAAATCGCAATAATGCATTGCCGCTGTATTTAAACAAATAAATATAATTCAACGGAAAATAAAAGAACAGAATCAAAGTGCCAGTAAATATTGAATGAGAGAACGATTGACAATTACACATGAAGATATGAAAGAGGGAAATTCTAGAAATGAGAGTAGTATTGAAGAGAGAAAAATGACCCTTTTATTGCAGTTTGGACAGAGGGAAACGTAATCAGATCACAATCTTGTTTGATACGTGATCGTTCTATCTTTGCCAAACGTATGTATAGTACACGAAATGATGAATAGATAATGTAATTAATAACGTAAAAATGATGGATTAACCCTCGTTAAGTCTGCCGCAAAATGGTTTTGTTTACTACAATCCTACATGGTGTGAATATCTGATAACCATGATGATTGGCGGAAAAAAAAATGAATTAGGCTTCCTAAAACCCACGATGTACTCGTCCTATGTGGCAAGTGTACGTTTTCAAGTCTAAGTGTACACGATTTATCCTCGTACGTGGATAAAGAGCACATGCGGATTCGGTTTGCACGTGCGTGGGCGTGGTCGGAGCGGGCGTGGCGGGGCGAGAAGCAGAGATGGAGGCAGTGATGAGTGCTAAGGCGGGGGGGCGGAGAAGTGAGGGCGGAGGCAGGGGCGGAAACAGTTGCAGAAGTGTGAGTGAAGTCGGGGGAGAGGCTCAGGTGAAACAGGCACGCGGACGAAGGCAAAAGCTGAGGTGGTATTGGAAGACTGGAGGGGGATGGATGGCAGGAGAAGAGACGGGAGGAGGTCGAGGACGGGGGCGGAGACAGCAAGGTGCGGAAGCGGTGGCGGGTGGGCGAGGACGGGAAGAGACGCAAAGAAGGCAGGGTCAGGTGCCGCGGCGGGACAGAGGCCGGAAGTGGTCGGGTAGACGCGGCCAAGTGCGCAGACGGAGGCGGGTGGGGGATGGGCGAGGGGTGCAGGCGGAGAGCAAGTGAAGACAGGAGGAGGCGAGAAGAAGGCTAGGACGGGGGCGGGGACAGGGGAGGGGGTCGGGCGGGGGCAGCAAGTTGCGCAAGCGGGGGCGGTTGGGGGAAGAAAGAGGTGTGCAGGCGGAAGCAAAGGCAGTTGAGGACGGGAGGTGAAAAGACGGCAGGGCCGGGTGCAGGGGCGGGGCAGCGGCGGGAGGAGGCCGGGCGGCGACGTCAAGGTGCGCTGGTGGGGGCCGGGTGGGGGATTGGCGAGGGGTGCAGGCGGAGAGCAGGTGAGGACAGGAGGAGGAGAAAAGAAGGCGGGGACGGGGGCGGGGGCGGGGTCGGGGTCGGCCGGAGGAGGCGGGCGGAGGCAGCAACGTACGCGCGCGGGGCGGGTGGGGGTTGGGCGAGGTGTGCAGGTGAGGGCGGGAGGTGGTGCAAAGGAGGGCCGTGGCCGGGTGCGGAGGCGGGGCGGAGGCGTGACCCGGGGGCTGTTCGGGCGCCTCTCGGCATGCCCCGCACGGGCGCGGCCATTGACGCGCGGCCCTTTGTCCCCGCGAGGGTCACGCGCCCAGGGCGCCGCGTCCACCTCCGCGCCTCCCACCCCGCGCCCTTCGCCCTCCGCGCCACGCGCTGCGCTTACGCCGAGTTCACCTTTAGAGTGCTCCCGACACGATTACAGTGGCACGTCCATTATCCAAACGTCAATCATCCGGCACGTCAAATATCCGAACTCATATTTCCTCTGTTGTGTTTTTTAAACCAGTTACCGTATACTATACGTATTCATTTTCTGTTATAATACTGACTATTGAGAGTGATCCCAGATATGATTGACAGTGATGGAATTTTAACTATACTGTAGTCAATATTGTCAATAGTCTATAGTCAACAAGTCTACAGTCAATAATAAGCAGCAAATAAGTCTATAGTCAATAATCTGACTTCAGTTCACTTTGACAAATCCTACAATAAATGCTTAAAAACTCGGAATGTTTATTAGCAGAAATATGCTTTTCCACCACCTTAAAGTGCAAGAGAACTAATGATACATTGTCAAACAACCGATCATAAATGCGTAACAGCTGACACTTGCTCGTAATATTCATTGCTGGCAGAAAACCATCCGCCTTTTAGTGCAACGGTAGCCTACATAGACATTATATTCACTTATCCGAATTACCGAATAACCGAATTATACCTTGTCCCAATTAGTTCGGATAATCATCAAAGTCCCACTGTAATTCATTATTAGTGTTTCTGGATGCAGAAACTTCTACATCAACTCATTGCCCTAAAACAGGTGCACGTTATATCCTCGAAGGCGGCGGCGTCCCTTCCCCGCTGCGGGATTTTGCATTCCAGATATCTGTCCCAGCGAGGACCCCCTCGATCCGGCTAAGCTCTAAGCTCCTGACTGGTTCACCGGCAAGTATGGTACTGCAGTGGATGTAAATATTTGTTTGAGTAAGCGGAAAGGTGGACCGAAGGATGAGCAAGAAAAGATCTCTCGCGGTCCGTGACCAGTTTGGCAAGCTCCGGTATTGATCGGAGAAACCAGGCAGAATTGCCGATTAGGCACACCGGTCGCTAGAATGTTCCTCCAGACAGCGGCTGAATTCGACCAAATTATCTATCTAGTGTTGTAAATCCGCCACCGTCATGACTAGAATTTCCAGGACTTTCTGGTCAGCGACACTGCAGAGCAGTCGGAAATGCTTTCTCTGAACCATCCCAGCCGGGCCGGCTAGACAAGGGACTCTTATCGTAGCGCACAGCGCGGAAGTTTTTTACACGAGAAAGCCATCTTCGAATTTCTCTCCACTTATATCGAAATTGTGGTGGATACGGGTTTTCTTGGGATTAGGGCCCCCTCAATTATGCTGCATCATTACATCATCGTTCTTAACTTGTCATCACTAATATCAACTAAGGAAAACTTTCATCACAAACAAACAACTTCATAAAGAAATTCAAATAAAGCTTATCGTACATCACATCACTAAGTTATCCCATATATATTATAACAATATACCATCAATTACACAACGATCGCAATATAACCTTGGCAAAGCACCCAGAAACGCCACCAGAATAAAAAAAATAGATTTCCCAAGCATATTTTTTATATACAATTTGTAAATTTAGATGATTCTTTGTGAGATGCTCAGTGGGTTTTCTCTTCCTAAGAAATAGTTGTAAAGAAGTAATAGTTTAGTTTTTTTAATGTAGGTAATAAGCATCAAAAAACATGTGAAATAGTTTGTAATGTTAAATTGAGCCATGTTTCATATTCAAAATAATAAAAATTATTTTAAAAAAGGAAAACTTAACAGCAGGTAACCTTAAAACGATAATGAATGTAAAAAGGAAAGAGAGACGTACACGACATTTTAATGAAGAGTACGTCAGAAGAGTATTATATGGGAGTTTAAATTGGATGTCGTTCTGACGGTTTCATTTACAATTGTACACAGCGCATATTGCACAGTTTCGCGTATTGCGCGTTGTTTTGACGTCTCATTTAGAATCATGTGAGTCATGTTAGAATCCCTTATAACAAATGCGTTCACGAAAACTATACAGGATATTCGCAAATAAGAAACTTTGCAAATAAGCTCTTAAGACAATTTTAAGCATATTTTGTCTAATAAAGCACGTGGATATTCCGACTGGTTAAGCCGCAATAAGCACTCAAAATGTGTTCTGAAAAAATGATTTCTAGGCCAAAATTCGCATAGAAATACTCCAGAAACATGTAAATTGTTAATAATTTACAAAAGAAATGAAGATATTTGTTCAGAAAGAAATATTAACCATGAAATAAAAAAAAGCAGTCAAATTGTGTAAATTGGGTGCCTTTTTATATCTGGGTTAATTATCCTTTGTGGTCAAATACATTTATTTCTTTTGTTAAGAATAAACAATTTACATATTTCTGAAGTGTTTCTACGCTTCTGCAATGCACATTTTCGCCTAAGAAGCATATTTCCAAACCAACATTTGAGTGCCTGTAGCTGATCAACCATTCGCAATATCCATGGAGTTTCTTACACAAAATGTGCTTAAAATTGTCTTAAGAGCTTATTTTCGAAGTTTCGACGTTTCCTCCCCGGCCACCCTGTATATTCGAGGTTATCCTCGTATCTCGTAGTTCCACCCAGCGACGCCACACACAGGCACTGTGCGCTCGCACCCTCAGCCACCCCCAGCCCCGACGCCGTCGCCGCCGCCGCCGCCGCCGCCGCCACCTTCGCGTCCCTCTTACGCCGGCGCCCTCGAACGCACAATAGCGTTTTATCCGGTTTGTATGTAAATGCGATCGTTCGTTCGTTCGTTCGCCCGCCGCCGCCGGACGACAAAAGGTCGATACAAGAGCGCGGCGCGGCGCTGTGCCGTTAAGTGCTCGGTTTACGCGAGGGCGCGCGCGAGGCGCAGGGAGGCGCGGCGGCGCTCGGCGAGGGTGGGTGGCGACGCGCGGCGAGGGTGGGTGGCGACACGAGGCGAGGGTGGCGACGCGCGGGGGAAAAGATGGCGACGGGGATTTCGGGTCTTAATTGCTGGAGCAAGGCTATCTTTCTTCACTTCTCCTTCTTCTCTTCTCCCCCTTGCTCTCTCATTTTACTCTTCTTTTCCTACTTATTTTCCTCATTTTCGAGACTTGATTGCTGAACAAAGCTATCTCTCCTCACTTATCTTTCTTCTCTTCTCCCCCTTGCTCTCTCATTTTACTCTTCTTTTCCTACTTATTTTCCTCATTTTCGAGTCTTAATTGCTGAGCAAAGCTATCTTTCCTCACTTATCTTTCTTCTTTTCTCCTTCTTGCACTCTCATTTTACTCTCCTTCCTCATTTCTTCTTTTCTTCTCCCTCTCGCAATCTCATTTCACTCTTCTCTATCTCATTTTTCCCTTTTCGTGTCTTAATTGCTGGAGCAACGCTATCTTTCCTCACTTCTCCTTCTTCTCTTCTCCCTCTTGCCCTCTTATTTTACTGTTCTTCCTCACTTCTTCTTTTCTTCTCCCTCTCGCCATCTCATTTCACTCTTCTCTTCCTACTCAGTTTTCCCTTTTTCGAGTTTTAATTGCTGAAGCAAGGCTATCTATCCTGATTTCTCTTCTCTTCTCCCTCTTGCCCTCTCATTATACTCTTCTTCCTCACTTCTTCTTTTCTTCTCCCTCTCGCCATCTCATTTTACTCTTCTCTTCCTACTCATTTTTCCCTTTTCGTGTCTTAATTGTTGGAGCAACGCTATCTTTCCGCACTTCTACTTCTTCTTCCTCTTGCTCTCTCATTTTGCTCTTCTTCCTTACTTCTTCTTTTCTTCTCCCTCTCGCCATCTCATTTTACTCTTCTTTTCCTACTCGTTTTTCCTATTTCGGTCTTAATTGCTGGAGCAAGGCTATCTTTCCCCAATTCTTCGTCCCTTCTGCTTTTTCTTCTTCATTTTCCTGCATTTCTTTCTCGGCTTCTCTTCCTTCTGCTCCTCCTATTCCTTCTTCTTTCCTCTCTTTGTCTCCTTCCATATCTTGGCTTTAGTAATGTCGGCATTGACTAATTGTCAGCTCCACAACCGTGAGGGTGACGGATGATGAAAATAAAGTATTACAGCCTGGGAGATTACCACTAATCATTTGGTAATAAACGTAGGCCCCATTTTTTTTTCAAAATCATATCTTTTTATTTTCTGATCCAATTTGTTCCATGATGCAATTCTTTAAGCCAGTAACCTTAAAACGCAGAAATATTTTAAAGTGAAAAACATTCTCCTCTATTGTCCCAGGTTTGTTCTGAATCAGTAAGAAATCGGGACCGCCGAGATTGGTGCTCCATCCGCCGACTCCGAAATAAGGGAATCCGGAGAGGAGAAGATATCACTGAAATCAGAGGCGAGGGGCGCAGCAGCGTTCACCCTACAGGTGCCACGCACTGCAATAATCTACAGGGCAGAACGAGCGGAGGCCGGAGGGGGTTATGCACGTGCGGGTGGGGGAAGAAAGGGGCGGGGGTCGGATAAGAGGGGAGGGCGGTTTCGGTCTATAGCGCGTAACTCGTGGACTGAGCAGAGGCCCAGTAAGTGGATGCAGGGCCACCCCTGAGCAAGGGGAGCGGTCAGTACGGGGGTTGCAAGATCCCTGCCCCGTAGATCATCTATCTATATAGTTTTCTCACAGCACCCTTGGTTATTGGCGGCGGAATATGGCTCTTATTCATATCTGAGTGCTTAAAATTTAGATAAGTAGGATATAAGAAATCATTGATTGGATTGACATACGTAGTATAATGCATGTAAGTGTAAGTGTGTGTAAGTAAGCGGTGAGTATAGAACGAGAGAGAAGAAGGAAAGATCGCCTGCGGTTCGTGGCCCGTTTTTAGGGTACTGCTTCAGCATTTGCCTGGTGTTAATCGGAGAAACCACGGAAAGCTACCGACCAGAGCGACGAGCCATCATAATTCTTCTCCAGACAGCGACTGATTTCGATCTAGCTAGGGTGGAAAATTCTGGCGCCGTCGGGACAAGAATCGTCAGAAGCACTGCAGGGCCATCAGCTGATGTCCTGAGACACCTCTGCCAGTCGAATTGATGAGATATATTGAAGTACAGTACCAGGTTTTTCAATGAAAGAAAAGCAAACTCTTAAGTTTTTTTTACTGCTGGTTGCATACTGCAGGACATCTTTTCAAAGGTCATGCTACAGATTTTCAATCCTAGACATTGCTTTCAAGAACCTTTCCTTCAATAACAGAGAAAGCACAGGATCTACGGTCCTGAAAAGCCGACTTAGTTGGTCCGAATTGTTTTTCTCAAACTACACACAATACACACACATGAGAGTATATTACCGTAAGTTTATGTGGGAGTAAGGATATGTGGGAGGTATGTCATTGTTGTGAGGTGAAAACTCTATTCATGCACATTATCTGATCGTCGACTTTGGACCCCTAACTGACTAAAGAAGACTGTTTCCTAAGTCCGAACGCTTCAGTATTTCTCCTAACCCAAACGTATTGCACCTTAAGTATCAATTCCTTTGAGGAGGGTGTGTGAGGGGTATTTAGGCGGGGGTCGCCACCATACGCAATGCATTGATGCTATGAGTATCAATCTAGGAAATTTCATTGCCCGAAAATTCGTCCCACTGCTTTCGAGCATTATCTGCCCTTCGACTTGGCAGCTATCACAAAATCCGTGGACCAGAAAAAAAAAGCCGACTACTTCAAGATGGTTTGTGAGGGGTCGCCACCATACGCAACGCATTGATGCAACGAATATCAATCTAGGAAAATTCGTTGCCCGAAAATTCCTTCACCCGCTTTCGAGCACGACTTGACCTTCGCCTTCGCAGCTATCACAAAATCCTTGGATGAGAAAAAAAAGCCGACCGCTTCAATTTTTCTGCTACGCAGGGGGGTCACAGCGACCACGCCCACCGTATCAGCCCCACTCCGCAGATGGAACGCATCCTTCGCGCAGGGCGCACGACGGCTCGCCGCGATACGTATCGGTGGGCGGGGGCGGTCAGGCGGGAGGGCGGCCGGCGGGCTTCGGGCGGGTGAGCGAGCGGGCGGGCGAGCGGGCGAGCGGGCGGGCGAGCGGGCGGGCGAGCGGGCAGGCGAGCGGGCGGGCGAGCGGGCGGGCGGGCGATCGGGCGGGCAGGCGAGCGGGCGGGGGAGCGGGCGGGCGGGCGAGCGGGCGGGCGAGCGGGCGGGCGAGCGGGCGGGCGATCGGGCGGGCGGGCGAGTGGGCGGGCGGGCGGGCGGGCGGGCGGGCGGGCGGGCGGGCGGGCGGGCGGGCGGGCGGGCGGGCGGGCGGGCGGGCGGGCGGGCGGGCGGGCGGGCGGGCGGGCGGGCGGGCGGGCGGGCGGGCGGGCGGGCGTGCGTTCGGGCGGGCTTGCGGGCTTGCGGGCGGGCGGGCGGGCTTGCGGGCGGGCGAGCGAGCGGCGGGCGAGCGGGCGGGCGAGCGGGCGGCCGGACGGACGAGCGGGCGGCCGGACGGGCGAGCGGGCGGGCGGGCGGGCGGCCGGACTGTGAGGGCGGGCGAGTGGTCGGGCGGCCAGAGAGCGCGGGGGTCAGCCGCTGATGAGCTGCATCGGTCACCGCGAGGGCCGAGGGGAGCGGGTCGCCAGGCGGGGAGAGGCGGCCGGCCGGGGCTCGATAACGAAATCGCCCGCATTTCTCCTGCGGGAAGCGGACGTGTAAGTCATTCGAAAGCGGCAATATTGTGGGCGACCACTCGCCGGAGCCTCCCCGCTGACGGGCAAGGGGAGCCCCGGCTTTCCGCGCCTAGCTGCGAGGTGCCTTCTCGAGGTGCCCACCGGGAGAGATGGTCCAGTGCATCAACCTGATGTCACTGCAGTCCCTCTGACCGGGATGTCCTAGGTTCGAGTCCCGACGGCGGCAGGAGTTTCGACACTAGCTTGTCAGCTAGGTCGAATGCAGTCGGTATCTGAGGAGAATTCTGGCGGCTGGCTGTTCTGATCGGTAATTTTCCGTGGTTTCTCCGATCAACACCAGGGAATGCCGGAGCAGTACCTTAACAAACGGGCCACAGACGCGCGCGATCTTTCCTTCCTCTTCCTTGTCCTATCCTTTCCTCTTACAGACACACTTACACTAACATGCACTACACTTCCATACGTGCCGAGAGACCGGTCAGGAGCTTACAGCTTGCCCCGGCTGGGGCGACGCCCCGCTGGTGGGAGATGCCTGGTTGAGGGGAACACCCCGCTAGTCGACGATAGGTTGGCGCCAGATCTCGCCATCCAGCGTGGAGAAGATCTTCGCCACCTCCCGAGAAAAAACACACTACACTTACGGAACTAATGACCTGAGTAGTTGACGCGCCTGAAAACACGAATCAATCAATCGAGGTGCCCCGCTTTACGAAGCACTGGAGGTCAGGAGGAAATAAAAGAAGTTATCGCCGTCAACGTAACCTTAAGCTCACGGAGAAGATTTTTTTTTATTTCGTCTCGTAATTACGTCAACAACTCCACATCAAAACTCCCACAGTTTACTGGAGGTTAGGGCACTCGATGCGAAAAGGTAATGCTAACTATAGTGCGATTTTTACAACTCTGCCCCTCATGCCCCTATGGCCATGATGGAATATCACACGGACCTTCGGGTCTTTCTCCGTCCTGCCACTAGAAGTCACATGATCGCAAGCACTGTCTGATACGGTCGCGAACATTCGATATCTAGCTGCACGACTGAGAAAGATGCGTAATTCCGTGACATATTCCATCGTGAAGACGGGCTTTGAGGGTCAAAGTTAAAAAAACCGCACTATAGACATGACGCTTTACATTGATAGTGTAGAAATTACTATTTTCTAATATATTGTTAAAAAGGGCTTAACTCACAATTTTGTCGATTTTCATTTTATTCTCATTTTTTCTAGTTGATATACATACATCTATCAAACTTATTTAGAATTGCACTTCTCTTGGCTTGGGAGGTAAATATACCGTGTACAAAGTTTCAAAAACTCGTCATTAAAATGGTAAAAATATCAGTTATAAATTGATCTCGGCTGTTTGGGTGACGCCGTGTCGAAGGCTGTGATGCGGAGGTTTCGACCGTCTTATCATGGTCTTGAATTCCTTCATAGTGGTTCTCATTTCAGCTCAGAGGAATACGAATAAATGGTCGTAACGTCTTCATCGTAACTTTCGACGCGGCGTCACCTAGACAGCCAAGATCATTTTCAGGACTATGGCCGCAGAAGCCTTCGACATCACAGGACAATAAAAATGCAGTTATATGTTCCTTACATCTAATAATGTTTTTAGTCTAAAATATTTTGTGGTTTACAAAAGATACACATGAAGTGGAGGACTGAGGAGAATGCCAGCTGACTTTAATCACAAAAGAATAAATTTATGGACTACAATACCTGTAAGTATACATTGCACAGAACTACGTAATTTGCATTCTATTCCAATTTGTATCTTAAATCTCTTAGTCACTGAGTGTATTTTTTAATGATAGTAAAAAAAATTGTGTTTAATAAATAATGCCTGCCAGAACGATTTTGATATATTCGCATTCAGGCAAGTACTTAATAGGCACTTAAAAGAATAAAAGAACTGCACAAGTAAAAGAAGCATATAAGAAATTTCTTCTTTTGCAATTCAAATTTTTCTATTCATTCTGAATCCTCTGCAGTACCCAAGATTATACTTTAGTGGAGTGGTTAATAATACCTTATATCACCAACAGTTTCGTGCACTTTTTAATAATTGAGTTCGAGGTTAACATTGTGTGAAACGCGAGAATACTGAATTTGAAAATTCAGTAATAGAAGTCTTATTCTATTGTCAAATAAAAGCTTGAAAAAGGTAAAATAAGGCTGAAATTTCGATTTTTTGCAATTAAGTTTTCTGAAATCACATTTCATTATTTTTTACTCACATCTATTAATTTCTCATTATCACGTGCAGTTGACAATAAAATATTGCACACTTAAAATCTGAGATACAGATAACCGTTGGACTGGAGGGACTTATTGGCATTTCTGAACACACTGTAAAAGGCAAGCAGAATCACTTGAAGCACTCGAGGACAACAGCACCCTGCCAACAGCAGCTTGTATCCTGTTTCTTCCCGCCGCACGTCGAAGCCAATACAGTTGGAGCGTGTACACACTCACGTTCCTAGAGCAACACCCTCTTCCCACCCCCCCGTCTCACTTAACGGGTGTCGTTGGTTCCGTTCACATACCCTGTCGCGCTTATCTCTCCCCGACCCCGTCGCCCCTGGGCAGCTAACAAGCCTGTCCCCCCTCCTGTTGCAAGCAGACAGGTTTAGGGGCGTCGATACCGTACCGGTATGTAATTTCTTAATTTCAGGGAAACAAGCCGACCATTTCGGAACTGATACACATCGCCTCCCCACACGCGGGCATTGTACGCCCTTCACCCTTCTCTCGACAGCGTTTGCTGTGACAGTTGTTGCCTCTCGGCACGAAAGAGAAGCGCGGATTGCGTGGTGGCACAACTAGTATTTTCTCATCGTTTTTCTGAGTGCGCGTACTTCGTACAGGAACACCGCACATGTCAGTTCATGCTTCACTTGCTTTTCTTTCTCCGAAACACTGTCCCACAAGACGTGTTGTTGATAATTTCAGAAGCTTGTATTATCATTTCTGTGGTCGGAGTCGCCATTAAAAATAAGGTGTTCGATAACATGGTATCGTGAACAATGATTTTGACAACCAGTTGTTGTTACCTTGTTACAGCTTTATTTTTTTGTGGATATAAAATACAGCGTTTACGAGGTGACGGTTATCTACAAGTTATTTATAGACTCTGAGCATTCCGATATCGGTGACAAGGGGAAAAAATAAAGGAACATGTACATGTCAAGAGACCGATGAGTAGATTGCTATGAAATATTGCATTCGTAGGAGGCACATACTCGTTCAAGCATTGGTTGCCACCCTCCTGCAAACAAATCTTGATACATGTTTCGGAGACCAATCATTAGAGAAAAGTTGTGTATAATTGAAATTTTGACAATCGCTTTTTAATGTGAAGAAGAAACTAACAGTAATAATGTTAGCTAATAAGTAATATGATTAATATCCAAGAAATTCAGATAGTGAACTACAATTTATTTATAAAATAGTTTAGTTTAATATTTAACCAAACAAAGATTAAGTGTTTCATGTTTATGGAATAATGCCTTATTTTGATTAATACTCCCCTAACAGAAATTTCATCAGTAGTCTTGACAATGTTTCTTTCTACGAACAAAATGCTGTTTATTCGAATGATAGCAAAAACATATTATGAATGTAATTACTTGCTGTCTTAAGCGTTCTCACGTCCGCTACACTATGTTGATCAACAATATAACTTCTTGAAATATAGTGAACAAATGTGAAAAGTTTCCCTATTAACATTTTATCTGTACCTCTCAACATCCTTAAGACGTATTGCTGAGCGAACAAAATCATTTTTCTCATTTTTGCCACTTTTAAGAAAACTAATTCCTCTGATCGCTTATTGCAGTGTATTTCAAACGAATTTTATACGTGAGAATTAATAGTAGCGTATTTAAACGTAAACCAAGCAAAAACGTATTTTAATTCGTCATTATTATGAAGTATTACGATCAGAATTACTTCAAAAACTGCTTATCTGGAGCTCAGAGCTCACAAGATGTAGAAGAATATTTGGTCTAATCCTAACAAAACCAGCACACATCCAGACTACCTTCTCACGTATATCAATTTGAACGATAGGCTAAAACAGGCATATCTCACAACGGAGATTTCGGCTTTGTGGCCATTGACGGTGATAAGTCATACCCTAGAAATCAACTTAAAATAGCGACGGTAAGTATTGCACTGAGAAAAGTACTTTTTTCGTATCCCACTGACTTCTGGTATAGAGGCGGTTAGTGAAAAACGGCACGTACAGGAATTAAGTTCGCTAGGACATGGTTCCGGCGTTCGCTACGACATCGTTTTTAAATAATTGCACACTGAATGCACTTAATCAGGCATCAATCCAATCTAATATTTTCCAATTTTATACAAGCAAGTTAATTTCCAACTATACTAATGTTAGGAGTTTTAGAGCTTTTCTCAGTGCGGCATTTGAGCTTTACTTCCCCACACTCTATGTGACACGTGAGTGTGAAACAAAATAGCCTTCGATTCTCCTCGGGGGGGGGGGGGCGGTCAGTTTCAGCGCAGAAGCCGTGGCGGCGACCGAAGCGGCCGCGTCATCAAAATTCAATAACGCAGCGCGGCGTAGGTGCGGCGCGACGCGGCGGACCGTGGCGCGTGGGACGGGGCAGGGTGGATCAGGGGTGGGGGAGGGGCGGATCAGGGAGGGGCGAGGCGGATCAAGGAGGGAAGGATCAGGGAGGGGCGGGGCGGATCAGGGAGGGGCGGGGCGGATCAGGGAGGGGTGGGGCGGATCAGGGAGGGGCGGGGCGGATCAGGGAGGGGCGGGGCGGATCAGGGAGGGGAAGGATGGATCAGGGAGGGGAGAGGCGGATCAGGGAGGGGCGGGGCGAATCAGGGAGGGGAAAGGCGGATCAGGGAGGGGTGGGGCGGATCAGGGAGGGGAAGTGCGGATCAGGGAGGGGCGGGGCGGATCATGGAAGGGCGGTGAGGGGCGGGGAGGGGTAGGCAGGGAGGGTCTGGGCAGGGCGGGGAAGGGCGGGGCGGAGCGGGCCAGGGCGGGGAGAAGCGGGGCGGGCAGGAGCAGGGCAGTTGGTTACCGAGGGGCGGGGCAAAACAGAACAGATAGGAATGGGACGGGACTGTACGTGGTGTGACGGGGGCGGGGCGAGACGCCACGGTGGAAGTTAGGGTGGAAGAGCGGGGAGACGTGGAAGCGTAGTGGCGTGGAACGGGTCGGGGCGGAGAAGGGTGGGGGTGAGATGGGGTGCCCAGAGAATGCGAACTCGATGACGGTAGAGGAGGAGAATGGTGATGGAGGTGGAAGGGGAGGCAAATAGAGAATGGAGTCGGAAGTGGTGACGGAGGCGGAGGGAGAGGTGTCGGAGCTGGGTAAGTACTGGAAAAAGCGGTGAAAGCGTAGACGAGAGGAGGCTGAAACCGATGCTGTGGAGAAATTGAGGTGGAGCCGGAGAAAGGATTGGGGGTAGTGACGGAATTGGGTGAGGTGGATTATGTCTCGGAGGTCGAGTTGGAAATGGAAATTGTTACAGAGACGGCGGGGCAGGGCAGTAGAAGGCGAAAGCGCTGGAAGTGGAGGCAGTGGTGGAGAAGTTGTTGGAGGCGGTAGAGGAAAAGGAGGCTCAAACTGATGATGCGGTTGTGTTGGAGGCGGAAGTGGAGATGAACGGGGTGGTGGTATTGGTGCGGAGGGAACAGTGGTAGAGAAAAAGGGAGAGAACGCAGTGAATTCTGCGATGGAAACGGAGAAATTCGGTGGCGGTGTAGGCAGAGGAGGCGGAGTCCGTTTTGGAGGCGTTGCAGTAGGCGGCAGCACAAGCGAAGCCGGGGCGGAGGCGGCGGAGGCGTAGCGTTGGCGGCAATGGAAACCGCAGCGGCCGATGGGGCCGTTTTAATTCATGCGTTTAATAAACATGCAAAGTCGCTCCGTGGAGCCGGTGGCGACGCCAGCAGTAATTCTGGCGGCGACCGCCGCGCGCACGGCGGAGCCGCGGGCACTTCCTGAGGGGCGGAGGGGACGAGCGGCATTCGCGGGGCCGGAGCCACAGACGATGCAGAGTGCGTTCGGGGTTGATGGATTTATTATTTCGTTTCTGGGCGCGTCAACTATGAGTGTTAGTCCCGTAAGTGTAGGAAAAGGAGGCTCAAACTGATGATGCGGTTGTGGTGAAGACGGCAGCGGAGGCAGTGTCAGTAATGAGGGCTATGGTGGAAGCAAAGTTGGAGGTCGAGGCAGTGGCACAAACTGATGTGTTGTCGGCGGAATTGTTGTCGGCGGTATGTTGTAATTCGAGAGGCGGTGGTGCGTCCGCCTCCGCTGCCATGTGAGATCCTGCAGTAAACTCGTTCATTGGAGTTTCCGGGCGCTTCAAATGCTAAGGTTATTTGTCTCGTACGTGTAGGACATGGCTTAGCCACGGGAGGCAGCGGTGATATGACACCGGTGGATGACGAGATCAGACGCCGACCTGCACGTAAGCTTGCAGGGTTTTCATCATCTCCACCACCGGAGCAACCCCTCCAGCCAGGACAAGCTCAAAGCACCCGACTGGTATCTCGACGTGCGTGTTGGTGTAGTACATGTAATGTGAGTGTAAGGGGTGAGGATAGAACAAAGAAAAGAGAGGACTGATCAAGCGCAGTCCGCTGACCGCTTTTTACGGTACTGCTCCATCATTTGTCTGGTGTTGATCGGCGAAACCACAGAGAACTACCGATCAGTGCAGCGGGCTGCTAGAATTCTCCTCCAGTCAGCGTCTAAAAACGACCTACATATCCAGCTGGTGTAAAAAATCCTGCCACCGTCGGGAGTCGAACTCTAGGATCTCCTGATCAGACGCACTGCAGTGAAATGCATTGTTGCCCTGAACCCCTTAAGCCAGTGACCTACTCGACGGCTTGCAGGGTTTCGTCCAGCTATCTCCTCTAGCAGGCCACTACACCAACCTCTGCTCCCAACAGGAAATTAATATCATTTGTTGAAAAGTGAACCATTTTGAGAACTTGAATTTAATGTGTTTGAAATTCGTGATGGAAAAAAAATTTACATGGTGAAGTGTGGGTATGAAAGGAGAATAAAGAATGTAGAGAAGACGTGAGCTACCAATGCATGTTAACTAAATGTATTATTTCTCCGAATGGTCTTAGTTAAATGAAAAGACACGGTTGTCATTGACTCCTGATGATGTTTGTTTTAAGTGCATTGGGGAAGGAGAGACAAAGAGAGAGAGAGAGAGAGAGAGAGAGAGAGAGAGAGAAGAGGTCTAGTTAGATTCAAACTGATGCAAGAAAAAGTTACCAATGACTATATGTTATAACCCAATTAATTTTGCGAAAAGCCAGATGGAGAAGAATCAACCATTTGGGAAGCAGGGAGCCCTAGGCGAGCGGGGGAGGGGGAATGCTGGGCCCCTTGCCCACAGAAGCGACAACTGCGTAGCAGTCGTTCTTTTTCTGAGGGAGGCTGGCAGTTCGGCCAATGCTTCATTAACGCAGTCGAACAAGTGCACCTGCGGTACCCCCTCGCAAACGTCCGGTACATAAATTTAAACAGCATTTAGGTTAAGAAGATATACTGCCTCATAATGATAATAAATAAGAACAGATTTTTATTGCAACTTTGTTTTATCCTCTAGATCCATTCCTTTTGAGAGATCACTTGTAGATACACATTTATTACTCCTTCGTAAATTATTTTCATCAAATCTGGATTTCATGTAATTTCCCCTTATTTTATATACCATTTAACGATTACGAGCGAAACTTATTTCTTCGTAAAGTGGCATGAATTATATGCAATAAATTATTACAGATTTGATGTACATATGTATTTGCATCATGATAATGTAATAGAACCCATTCTCATCCCAAACAGAAGGGAAAGAGCTTCCTTATATATTGATATGGTTTGACATTAGAATATAAAGATGAATCCATAAACGAAAATACATAAAATTGCATCTCGTTTACCACAATTAAATGTCTATCTAATCAAGGCATTTAGATTTCACATGGGGTATGTTGCGTATAGTGTGACAACTTATTATCATTCCTTATATGTCAATCACCTACATAAAAATGAAACAATAAAAAATTCAGAAAAATCACGAAATTTATTCCATGCGAATAGCTTATTCCATGGCATGGAATTCATTTCGTAACTTGCTGGGAGACTCAGAGATGCCCGGATTGGCCCTCAGCCTTTGTTGTTCTCCATACGCGACACGCTCCTGCCTTCAAGCCATTCATCCGAATTACCCCCATAACTCAGCCTTATTTCCTCTGCCTTCGAGAGTTTCCGACCTGTCGGGCTGGAAATTCACGGGGCCCGCGCTTCCGGGGAATAGTACGTCTTGCTTAACCGCGGCCGGCAGATTGTTATGGAAATGCGAATCGCCACCCGCGCCCCGCCCCCCGCGGCTTGGCGGGCCTCATTGAAAACAGCGCCCCTCGCGGGGCTCTGGGCGGAAGCGCGCACTCGCGTATGGCTGCGTCGCGACCTCCCCCACGCACTTCCCCGCGTGCGCTAGGCCTCCTGTTACGCATCGCCTATTCTTCGCGCACAGTGCTCCGGTCGGCTGTTTTCTTGGACGATCCGTCTGTATCAAGGCTTTCCAACTGGCGGCCCCCGGGCCGCCGGAACTTTGTGTGCGGCCCGCGACTGCTTTGAAACATTTTATTATACCAACGAAATACAATACAATTGCGCAATTCATCTTATTTTTATTCAATGGTACATTAAATTTCTCGTATGTAGATTAAGTACGTATTAAGTATGCTGAATAAAAATCGTAACTAGTATATATTTGCTAGCTGACTCGGCAAACGTTGTTTTGCCATATAAATTATTCCTTGGATTATTTTAGTAGAAAAAATGACCAACGTATTACCAGTGTTTGAGGATGTGGTATATACTCGTATGAGTTGAAGAGGCATGGAGCGCTGTGAACGAAGATGGAATATAAAAATAACACAATACCAAATATTTATATTTTTAATTTATTTTAATTCATTTTTTAAAATGTTATATATCGCTAATTATAATAATTTTACTAAAAATATATTTATTTCAGTATAATCTCAGTAGTTAGGGTAAAAACCATCTTAAATTACAGTGTGGTGCGCGGCTTGACTAGAATTTGATGTGCCCACAAGCCCTTCTAAGTTGGACCGCCCTGGTATATATAAATGCGAAAATTACGACTTTATGTAATTCACAGCTTTTTGAATGATCAACGGGGCGCAAATGAAAGAGACGCTGGTGATAACCAAAAAGAACGGTGGAGATTAACAGTTCAAAAACAATTAATAAACATTAAAATCCTTCAGGCTCTCATTCAGAAAGTAATAAAAATACAAGAAATATAACATTCAATGAAAGATGATATAACTTTTTAAAAATTTTCTTCCAAAAATAGAAAAACCTAGGAGTATATTAAACGGGTAGCAGTGATTCAAATCGAATTACAATATTTAACGTACAGTAAGTCATACACACGGTAGGTAAAAGACTGTGTCAAACAGTATTTATGTGGTACGAGTTAGGAAGTATTCAAAAGTATGATCAATATATAAATCGAAAATGCACATATTACCAAGAAAAGGTGCGATATATTTTAAAGTTCTTGTGAATTTGAATTCCGAAAAAGGAAATAAATGAAATAAACCGTTATAAAATATTATTAATAAATATATAAAAAATTGAATCTCTGAAATCGATCGAATCGTGAATCTTTCCTGCACAATAATTTTATTAAAATAAATTTATACATTTTACGACCTCGTCAATAGCTGGAGTAGCTCAGGGTATCAACTTATGTCACTGCAATGCATCTGATTGGGATGTCCTAGGAATTCAGTACCGGTAGTGCTAGGATCTTTGACACTAACTAGATAGCGAGCTCGAATTCGGTCGCTGTGAGGATAACAATCCTAAAGGCCGGCTCCCCTGACCGGAAGCTTTCCCTTGTTTCTCCGAGCAACACCAAGCGAATGCCGAAGAAGTATCCTAAGAAACGGGCGGCAGACCGCGCGCGACCTGTCCTTCTTCTTCCTTGTTCTATCTTCATCCTTACTTACTATTCCATATTACATACTACATAAGTCGGGAGGTCCTTTTAAATTCTTTTGACTGGTCAAAGATTGATATATAACATAATTTTCAACAATTACATAATGCTCAAAAGTTATGGTGTTGCAACTGTAGTTGACGATTGCGAAACGGGAAACGTATCCCCACGTTGTTTTCAAACATCGAACTCAGACTAGGTGGTGGTGAAATGTATAATATATCCGCCAGGGGGTCGTATCTCCTTAAGGCTGTTCGAAGATGACGGTCTCGGTAACTGAAATTGTTAGAGCAACTGGGTGTAAACAGCGATATCCAGGTTCGAATTTCGGCTGCGGCACTCAATTTTTTTAACAGTCGAAACATAATATGCACATAACAATCAATTTCGTATATATTCTACAACATATCTTCTTCCAATAAATTGAAGAAGTACTAAAAGTTCCAGAAGGAAACCTATCAAATTATGTTATTGTGAAGAAATTGTAAAACTTCAGGATATATTCCAAAGTACTCAAAGCAAAGCATTACAATCTTAAATGTAAAAAATAAATTTAAAAAGTTAAGTGACACATAGTACTATAGTTAAGAGTACTGTACTAGAGAAATTGACGTTTGTAACAATTCAAATCAGAGTCAGCAGTGAATGAAGAATAAATATATAATTTTAAAGTAAATATTTCGATTGACAAAATAAAAAATAAATTAAAGAAACAAAACGAAAGAATCTTTTCCAGGCCTCAGAGAATACGAATGACTCGTGATCATTATAGATGTCTTTCAACAATGTCCATTTGCAATCGCCGGACATCTACTGTTCAGTCGTGGGGTATGACGCCCAACGTGGGGCTAATCCTCCCGGGGCAATACGGGAACACCCTCCGCCTCCCCACTCCAGGGCGGTGTGCGCGTGCGCCAACCCCCCGGGGGCCCGCAGGTATTGTGTCACGCACGCACCCTCACGCTCTTCCCCGCTCCACTCGCGCGGCCACGCATCGCGGAACACTCCGGTCCCCTCGGACGAGCCCCTCCCCGCGCGCCGCGGACCGAAAAATAAGCAAATTAAAATTTATACGCGGGAAACAGGGACTTTAATTAAACACACACAATAATAAACTCCTGATATTTCTTCTTTCTCTTCCCCCACTACGGGTGTGCCGAAAAGAAAGGAGAGAAAAAAAAGAAAGAATCTTCTTCGGAGCACTGGAGTATGACTCCTCCGGGTCCTCTTACCCGCCGTGCCCCCTCCATTTCGCTTTCCGGCCGCGCGACTTAAACGAGTTCTCTGGCCGGGTGCTGCGAGCTCTTCATTTGTCGGGCGTTTCATAAAAATTGATCGCGGAAGCGGCGCGGCGGAGCGGTCGCGTAGGGTACTAACTTCAATTGCACCAGTAAAGCGGCGCTTACGTGTGAATTACTAACGGCGGCGGTGGCGAGTCGCGGCCTCCGCGTTCCGGTCACTCAATTATTCAGGCGTCGGGCACTTGTGGGGTGAGGGGAGGGGGGTACAGAGGAGAGCGGGGCCGAGCGGAAGAGGGCAGGAAGAGCGAATGAGGCGAAGTGCGGACGGGAGAGGTCGCGTGCTGGGAATGAAGGCTGCGGATGACTGAAATAATCGGGGGAGACAAGATGGGAGTGAAGACTGATTATAAATGAGAAGAGAAGAGAAGGTAGGAGAGGTCTTGAAGGACGTGAGAGAGCAGGAGGAGGCAAGTGTAGTTGCGGACGGCGTTGTAGAGATGAAAGAAAAGTAAAGAAGGCGTAAATGTGAAAGGGGTAAGGGGGCGAAAAAGCGCTGAAGAACACCGAGGAGTCAAAAGAGGGCCCGATAAGAGGGGAGGGAACCGGAGAAAGGCGGGGAGGGATTGGAAAAAGGCGATGGTGGGACAGGGCGAGAGAGATTCTAGGCGAGAAAGGGGCCGAAGAAGGCTGGATAGGTGGATCGTGATCACAAGAGTGAGAGAGAGCGCGAGGAACCGGGAGTGAGCAACACGCGAGAGTGGGAGAGGACGAAAGAGGGGAAAAGAGGGAGAAAAAGAACAGGACGCACGGGAGAAGTCAAGCGAGAACTGGGGTAATTGAGAGTGAGCACAAGACGTAAGAAAGGAAGAGAGCGAAAAAGAAGAGGAACGTACTGGAGAAGGCAAGTGAAGGTGAGCTAATGTGAAAGAGAGGGTGAGAGGGGGAAAAGAACGTATAGGAGAAGGCAAGAGAGGGCTAGGGCAGGCGAGAGTGAGCAAAAGGTAAAAGAGAGAGTGAGAGAGCGCGAAAGAAGGGGAACATACAGGAGACGGAAGGCGAGAGTGGGCAATAAGTGAAAGAGAGGGTGAGAGGGCGAAGAAGAGGAACGTAAGGGAGACAACAGGCGAGAGTCGGCAAAAGGTGAAAGGAAGTGAGAGGAAGAAAAAGATGAACGTAGGCGAGACGACAGTCGAGAGTGATCCAAAGGCGAAAGAGAGGGTGAGAGGCAGAAAAAGATGAACCTAGGCGAGACGGCAGGCGAGGGTGAGAGAGCAAAAGGTAGAAGAGGGCCGAGGTGGACGTTTCGCGGGCGTTTGGCGGCGGACGCGCCGCTGCGGCCTTCTCATGTCGGCCGTCGGCCTGCGCCCGAGATGAACGAGCCTCGGCGGACTTCAAAGGGGCGACGTATGAATAAATGCGCGCGGCCGCGTCGTTCGCGGATCCGCGGATGAAAAATGAGACCGCCCGTGGCCTAGGCCCGCCGGCGCGCCGGCCCGCACTTGTGGGGCCCCTTGCGCCCACGCCAAACTCAAAAATTATCAATGAAGCGTATTGAATTTTTGCTAAACGTGATGTTTCGTAACGGCATTATAATTGCATACAAATGTATTTACGTTAAGAACTACGTGCTTGACACATTTAGAATAAAACGTATTTTATTTTCTTCTTTGAACAATAAGATGCTACGAAATCAATCACGAACGTTAGCTATGAAAAATATCCCTTCTATGAATGGGAAATATTTACTTCAGATATTATTATTATTGTTATTATTATTATTATTCCATTACATCACGACTAAAGATCTTATGAGTCGGCTGAATATTAAATCTACTCCAGGTTGCAACCAGCTACCTAAGGAGCAGATCCGGTGACTATCAGTGCCTTTACAATACTTTACGCAAAAGGTGGACTGTTCCAAATAAAGCAATTTCTTGCACTTCCCAGTCTTTTGAATTACCTGGGAGTTTAGACAAGTTCTTACACAAATTTTGCGGAACAAATCCCAGAGCTTCGATAACTATCGGTACGACCTGTGCTTTTACGCCCCACATTCGGCTGATCTCGATTTCCAAACTCTTGTATTTAAGACGTTTCTCTGCCTCCTTGGTAACGACGTTTTGATCACAAGGTACAGCAACATCGATAAGTAAACACGATTTTTTCGCCAAATCCCGGATAACTATATCCGGTTTGTTTGCCGCTATCGTGCGATCAGTTTGAATTTGTTGGTCGTACAATATCGTACACAATCCAACAGACGTCACCGGTTTTGGTGAGTGTTCGTACCACTTGGGGCATGTGTTTGGAACTTCGAGGGCGGTACAGATCTGCCAGTGGAGGTAGCTACACACCCTGTCATGTCTTTTCAGGTATTCGGTCTTTGCGAGGATTGGACAAGCTGAGACAATATGATCAATGGTTTCTACTTGCTCCTGGCAAATGTGGCATTTATCATCTTGGGAAATTTTGAGAACCGCTTTATCATAATGTCGTGTTCTCAAGGCCTGATCTTGGGCAGCTATTACAAATGCTTCCGATTCTGGCTTCATTCTTCCCCTTTTAAGCCACATAAATGATTGATCTTTATTGATCTGCACCTTGTCCATTCTTTTTAGGTATTGTCCGTGGAGTGGTTTGTCTCTCCACGATTTCTTTAACATTTTTTGTGTTTCACTTATTATTATTATTATTATTATTATTATTATTATTATTATTATTATTATTATTATTATTAAATTGAATGATCATGTTTCTGGTTCACAGACATGGTTTACAACGAACAACGGGCTTATTTTTACTATGTATATAATTTACTATTAATCTGATTAATTAATTTAGTGTCGATTGTTTCGAACAAATATTCAAGATAACAGATATCTGCATCAATTTCAAATGTCTTGGAGGATTATCAATTTTCTGAAGAATATTTTTGACGAGTTTTTAATTGAGACCGTTACTGGACACAATTGGAAAAATGGTCCTGTTTAAGGTGTTCTTTAATCTGATCTGTCAGATCGACGTATTTCCTCTTTCTTTTTACAGTGAATGCCTCTTTGGCATATTCGTAGGGACAGCAGCATAATAAGAATGGTATTTTCTGGCTTTTTTACACTTATTACAGGATCTGATCTATAATGTTTCACGGTCTTGCGTTAAAAAATTGCGCGATAGAAATAAATTCGGACTTTTTTATTTTCTAACACAGCTTCATAGTTGTTGCTTAATGCTTACATAAATTTTGCTTAATAGCATTATCACGCAATATTCTGAATGCTTTTTTTCGGTCCGCTTGATCTAATACAAATTGTTATTGGAAAGAAATCAGTAGGTTTTACTATTATTATTCCTCTATATCACGACTAAAGATGTTATGTGTCGGCTGAATACAAAATATACTCCAGGTTGCAACCAGCTTAGAAGCAGATCTAGGGACTGTCGGTGCCTCTACAATACTTTACGCAAAATGTGAGCGTTTCCAAATAAAGCTATTTCTTGCACTTCCCAGTCTTTTGAATGACCTGGAAATTATAATTATTATTATTATAATAATTATTATAATTATTATAATTATTATTATTATTCTAGGATGGCTAATGAGCAGCGAACTAGCTTCCCACGGTGTGGTCCCGAGTTCGATTCCCTTTCGAGACAAAAATAGAGTTCCAACTTTCCATTAAGTTGTTCCAGTTTCTGTAGCTGTGTGGCGGAGATAAGCTCAGGCAGACGGTCATTGACAGTTCCGGTGAAAGTACCACGTCATGTTCGCCACAAGTCGCTCTTACCCTCAAGCAAAGCAATTTACCTCGTCCCAAGTATGGAAGACATGGTTAGATGGCCGGCACAGTCGGTCTATCGACTCAAAATGCGGAATACATACATACATTATTATTAAGGCTTAGAATTAACGTGCCACAACTCTTTAATTCTCTCGATAAACATTTTGAAAAGTCTCCTAGGATTGGACCGAGGGATGTGATTAAATGAAACTTGATTTTTTATATATCCCACAATAATGATAATAATACGATGTGGACTAGGACTATCTACCATGTCCTCAATATCATCAATAAATACTAATGCATTAATAATGTAATATAATTCGTACAAACTTGAAAGCTCTTTCTTTTTAGTTCAAAACAGAGCATAAATCATCAATATTAGACATGGTATGTAATCGGTAATGGTAATGAAATCACTTTCGGATTGTTTGTAATTAATTTTGTTTAAAAACATATTATCAAACGTACTTTTCAATTTTTTTTTCACTTCTCTTCAACTGCATTTTTGAGGGGAACACGGAAGGGGTTTGACAGCAGTGCGAAAATAACTGGGTCTAGAAGGGAGAAAACCTGGACGAAGGCGAGTCGTAAAGCGACACGCGAGAGGCAATTAATAGCCCACCGCCCTGAACGCGGGCAGACAATCGCCTTGGCACTAGAGCGGGAAGTGGAGCAGCCGCAGGGCTCGAGCGAGGTCTCCGCCGCGCCGGATCCTCTGCGTGTTTGCTCTCGCGAGCCGCAGCTTATTGATCCCGCGGGCGGTGGCGGGTGCGGTGGCGCGGGTGGGGGGGGGCGACAGCGGGAGAGGAGGAAGGGAGGGCGAGAGGTGGAGGAGGAGGGGGCGGTGACGGCGAAGGCGGTGGCGGTGGAGGTTGCTGTAGCGACGGGGGTGGTGGCGGCGTAGGGTTGTCGGTGGGGGCTATGGCGGTATCAGCGGGGGAGGTTGGGATATTTATCGGGGTTATAGGAGGAGGTGGGGGTGTAGGACCGGGCGGGAGCGTAGGAGGAGGCGGGGACGTAGGAGGAGGCGGGGACTAGGAGGAGGCGGGGATGTAGGAGGAGGCGTGGACTAGGAGGAGGCGGGGGCGTAGGAGGAGGCGGGAGCGTAGGAGGAAGCGGGAGTGGAGGAGGAGGCGGGAGCGTCGGAAGAGCTGGGAGTGTAGGGGGAGGCGGGAGCGTAGGGAAAGGCCGGAACGTAGGAGGTGGGACCGTAGGAAGAGGCGGGAGCATAGAAGAGGGGAGCGCAGGACCAGGCGGGAGCGAAGGATGAGGCGGGAGCGTGAGGAGGTGGGAGCGTAGGAGGCGGAGCGTAGGAGGCGGCGGGAGCGCAGGGGTAGTCGGGAGCGTGAGGAGGTAGGAGCGTAGGGGTAGTCGGGAGCATACGAGGAGGCGGGAGCGTAGGAGGAAGCGGGAGTGGAGGAAGAGGCGGAAACATAGAAGAAGACGGGAGCGTAAGAGAAACCGGGAGCGAAGGATGAGGAGATGGGAGCGTGAGGAGGCGGAAGCCTAGGGGTAGGCGGGAGAGTAGGATGAGGCGGGAACTTAGCAGAACCATGAGCGTGGGAGGAGTGGAGGCAGTGGCGAGGTGGTAGGAACGACGTTGAGGCCGAGGGGCAGAGGGGGTGGGAGTGCGGCGGCGGGGAGGGACAGAGGGCCGGGGCGGAACCGCGAGGGCTGGGTGGGGCGGGTGTGAAAGCGGCAGCGAAGCAGCTGCTCTGTGACCGTGTGAGCGAATGAATCGCAGAATAACTTTCTGTCAGTTCATTTTCAATTTTGCATGTGTGTTAATGATGTCCCATTATGTGGGTCATGTTTAAAATGATGGATAAATATTCTATAATTATGCTGCTGTTGATTAACATGTACTTCATTAAGTAGGGAACATCACCTTCACAAAATGCAAAGCGCATATCGTAAAGTTGTTTACTACAGCTCATATATTCTCTGAAGTTAGTGTTAGTACTTTTAATTTTGATTGTCATATCAGGAATGTATTTTTGTTAAAAAAAACTTTCCTTAATAATAAAATGAGTTGCTTTATTTGCATGCTATTATACGATGTGTGCTACGAAATATGAGCAAGGGTAGTCAATTTTCCTATGTGGTTTGCAAGTATGGATCTACTATCTAAAGAAATGTCTTTAAATATAAGTATGATTTCTTCATTGCTTCTTATGACCCGACTTCTCCATGACTTACAAAAATCAATCAGTGAATAATCGCATTCTGAAAACTCTATAGAATAAGCTCATTGTATTTTATACAAAAACAAACTGCAAACCATTCTGCGAGCGAAGAAGTCTGGCTGACAAATACAATTACGAAATCCTGTTCCTACATTGAAATACGACCTTGTGCAATATAATGCAATTTTTTTCCCGGCGCTGTAATCCCATGAATGCAATCTAGGGACTTCGCTTCCCTCCCAGCCAGGAATCCCCTGCAGAGATAAACTCGGGGCGGTTTAGGGACCCCGTGACGGAATATAAATAATAAAAATGCCTTTGTTCTCCCTCCACCTTGCTCGCAGTCAGGAATGTGCAATTTATCCCAATATTTAATAAATCAGCTTGGCTACGTGGAAGCCCGCTCCGCGTGGTTACGCCTTGTGGCTCAATTAATTTTACTTCGTCCCCGACCAGCTTGTTCATTTGTGTCTAAAAAGTCGCGAAACACATTCCATCAGACTCTTTTGCTGCGAAGTATGAGCAAGGCTGGCCAGTTCTTTCCCTGGTGATATCTTTCCTTGTTACAAGCTTCATACGAAAACTTCTTGAGTTTACTAGGTGAAGTGTAATGCTTCTGAGACCTTGAGTACTATTCGCAATTCATATTCATGCATACAGAGTACGATGTTAATGAAGGTCGGATACAAAGTGATAGAGCGCGAGACATTGTCACATGAGACCTATATAATGAATATTACTCCCAAATGAGCTTTTCTGCCATTGATTTCCTGTCATCGACTCACAACCACCAGCTGCATCTTCAGGAAGTCGTGATGATGACGCGAGACACACAAATTGAAGATTAAGAACACGCGGCGAAGACTTAATTGTTTAATTTGTCAAAGGCAAGGAGTATTTATCCGTTTTGAATTAGATCTTACTCGTTTTGGATTCACTCATGTTAGACACAACAGCAAATCCTTCCAATAAGACGACGGTGTCACAGTTGCATGATTAATATCTTAAAATAATATGCTTCCATGAAAGAATAATATGCTTCCATGTGATAATTAGTTTAGATACAGTCAACAACTATAACATAAACAACTTAAACATTAACTATAACAACTTAAACATTATTTTAAAGGAACTATTCTTATGCCGGCAGAAGGAAGCACTTGTACGTCACTAATAATTTACACATTAAACGTGATAAAAATAGTCTTTATTGTGCTTATTTTGGTTGTAGTTTTCCTTCAAATCTGATGAGGAGAGTTTGTCATTTTGAACTAGTTTGTTAAATAAAAACTAGTTATTAAAACTAGTTTGTCACTAGTTTTAATATAATGTTATAAACTCAACGAACCGAACACATTTGAAACTATAAATTGAATAATAACAATAATTTGAAAATATAAATTGAATTATAATAAACAGTAATAAAGTATTCGTCATTTCGAATTTACGTATTTAGACACATTAAAAATAATATTTCTCCTCCCTCCCTAAAACGTTTCGATACAGCATGAAATCTGATGGAAAAAATACACAGAGGGCGATTGATTGCTTTTTTTCCGTTCATCCTGAACCAATGAGCGCTTTGGACGTCCAGGTGAAGTAGTGGAAGCCAACAAGGTTCTCTATACGGAGAGCTGAACTTTCCAATTAATAAAATCGACGATCTCAGCAGTGAGTTGGCAGTGAGTTAAAAAACTGTATATGTAAAACTGCCGTGTAATGATCATTTGGAATTTTCATATTTAAGCTCTGTAACCGACAAATCCCCCGAAGACCCTCGGAGATCCTGCTCAAGCATCATGTTGTTAAGTTCGTCATCGATTGTCGCTGTCGCCGCTTCCGGGCGCCCGGCGTCAGGGGCAGCCGGCGAGACAGGCGACGCGCGCCCCCGCGCTCCGCCCCCGTCCCACCCCGCGCCGGAGGCAAACATCGTTACCCCGACGGCGGCTGCCGGCGGACGCCGCCGCCACCTTCGCGCCGTGTTTGTCCGCGCCGTCCACCTCAGGCCCACCCCGCTCCACACTATCTCGCCCCACCCGCCACCCATCGCTCCCCTCCGTCTCTCCCCGCTCCACACTAAGCCCACCCCACGCCACTCCCACAGTCCGCTCCACACTATCCCGCCCCACCCGCCACCCATCGCTCCCCTCCGTCTCTCCCCCTCCACACTACGCCCACTCCACATTATCCCGCCCACCCGCCCGCCCCTCCCATCAACCTAGTTCCTCATTATCTCGCCCCACCCGCCACCCATCGCTCCCCTCCGTCTCTCCCCGCTCCACACTAAGCCCACCCCACGCCACTCCCACAGTCCGCTCCACACTATCCCGCCCCACCCGCCACCCATCGCTCCCCTCCGTCTCTCCCCGCTCCACACTACGCCCACTCCACATTATCCCGCCCACCCGCCCGCCCCTCCCATCAACCTAGTTCCTCATTATCTCGCCCCACCCGCCACCCATCGCTCCCCTCCGTCTCTCCCCGCTCCACACTAAGCCCACCCCACGCCACTCCCACAGTCCGCTCCACACTATCCCGCCCCACCCGCCACCCATCGCTCCCCTCCGTCTCTCCCCGCTCCACACTACGCCCACTCCACATTATCCGGCCCACCCGCCCGCCCCTCCCACCCACCCACCCAGTTCCTCATTATCTCGCCCCACCCGCCACCCATCGCTCCCCTCCGTCTCTCCCCGCTCCACACTACGCCCACTCCACATTATCCCGCCCACCCGCCCGCCCCTCCCACCCACCCACCCAGTTCCTCATTATCTCGCCCCACCCGCCACCCATCGCTCCCCTCTGTCTCGTCTCGCTCCACACTACGTCCACTCCACATTATCCCGCCCACCCGCCCGCCCCTCCCACCCACCCAGTTCCTCATTATCTCGCCCCACCCGCCACCCATCGCTCCCCTCCGTCTCGTCTCGCTCCACACTACGTCCATTCCACATTATCCCGCCCACCCGCCCGCCCCTCCCACCCACCCAGTTCCTCATTATCTCGCCCCACCCGCCACCCATCGCTCCCCTCCGTCTCGTCTCGCTCCACACTACGTCCATTCCACATTATCCCGCCCACCCGCCCGCCCCTCCCACCCACCCAGTTCCTCATTATCTCGCCCCACCCGCCACCCATCGCTCCCCTCCGCCTCGTCCCGCTCCACACTAAGCGCACCACCCTCCACCCCCCACACCCCGCTCCACACTATCCCGCCCCACATGCTCCGCTCCACACCGCCACGCTTCACTGTCTCGTCCCGCTCCACACTATGCCCACCGCCCCACACCACCATTCACCAGTCCGCTCCACAATGCCACTCTTCTGTCGAGCAGCCTTGCTCCACAACACCACTCTCCGCCGTCCCATCACTCCACACCACTCACATCAACAGCCACCTGCCCTATGGAGCGGCGGTTTCCATCCACGTGCACGCGTCGACGCAGGTGCCTCCGCTCGGATAAGACACGTTCAAGCACGTTACAGAAGAAGGGCGTTTGCGCGAAGACAATACGCCACATATTGTGTGTCCTTTCTTTTATTTACTGCAGTTACAAAATTATCCTTATCACGCTCATTTGTTCGATTTTATCTTCAATGTGTTCTTAACAGAATCTAAAGTAATTTACGTGTCTTGACTTACGATATCGAAATCTGCACTGTAGAACGTAATACAAAGTGATTGTCGAATTATAATCGCTCAGGTCCTCGCACCTCCTTGTACTTCAAGGTTACTCGTCTGAGCTCCGATCGGAAGGGAGGTAGAGAAAAGGGCACGTAGGCGGGAAGGGTACTCGACATATTGTAAGTAGTTTTGCTATTTTTATATATTACAAATTTAACATGAACTGCAGTACTGCCCCTCGTCACCCCGTCTGAGTGACGTTTCGTATAACGCATTCATGAGCATGTTCGCTCATGAATGTGCTCAGTAGCAAACCACTTACCACCAGCTCTGCGATCTGTGGTTTATCAGAAGTGGTAGGAGTACTTACCTACAACAAAAGAAAAGTTACATTATTATTTTCTGGTAGTATATAGTCGTCAATTTATACACAAATAATTTTAGTAAGCAATATTGAAGTTTCTTAAGTCGATTATATACATTTTTCGCTTATCTTTGGAGCATCCACCTATCTTAGCATAATAAATATACAGATATTCAATAACAAATATACATTTTTTATTCAATAACAAATATACAGAATATAATATATAATAATACATATAATAGTAAATATACAGAATTCAACAACAAACATTATCGATTATACTACGATTTGGTTGCTCATTGCAAATATTATCATTGGTCCAAAAGTACAAAGTTTCGAACTACAAAGTTTCTCGATCGGCAATGGAAACAAACTCAGCCAAAATCTTGCGTTCCCAACACCCAGCCCCGGTATTCTATTTCCCTCAAGACTTTACGCCATTATTCTGTGCTAAAATACGCGCAAGGCGAGTGTTTCCAAACGTGCTTAGGCCTGAGATAAACGGCTGCGTGCTGCAGCTTCGCAGTCAGGCCGCCTCGCCGGCCCCGGGCTCAGCCGGCGGCCTCCGGGGCAGCGCAACGACCCCTGAAGTAAGCTCCCGTTGCGAGGGGCGATCTAATCTCCGGCCGAGACGACGGGGCGGGGCGGGCCAGGGCGGGGGCCATGTTAGCATGGATGATGGAGAAGCGGTGACGCCGCAGCCGGACGCGCAGGTGAGGGCACACGCTCGACGACGCCCGCGGTGGAGGAGGAGGAGGAAAAGGAAGTTCCGACAATGGAACGGAAGAATGGGAGTGGGAAAGCAGAAAATGAAACAGCCACCACCGGGAGAGGTGGCTCAGTGAATCAACTGATGTCACTGCAGTTCCTCGGACCGGGAGGTCCTAGATTCGAGTCCTGACGGTGGCAGGATTTTTTACATTAGCCGACAGCTAGGTCGAATTCAGTCGCTGTCTGGAGGAGAATTCTGCCGGCCGGCTACTCTGATCGGTAGTTTTCAGTGGTTTCTCCGATTAACACCAGGCGAATGCTGGAGCAGTACCCTAACAAACAGGCCACTGACCGCGGGCGATCTTTCCTACCTCTTCCTTGTCCTATCCTTTTCCCTTACACTAACATGCACTGCACTACCACACATGCCGGGAGACCGGTCGGCGGTTCCGAGCTTGTTCCGGCTGGGGGCGGAGCCCCACTGGTGGGAGATACCTGGTTGAGGAAAACCCCGCTAGTCGATGGTAGATCGACGCCGGATCTCGCCATCCAGCGGGAGAATACTACAGCCACAGTCAGAGCAAAAACATGTACAACACCTACGGCACTAATGAATCTAGTAGTTGACGCGCCCAGAATCACTAATAATCAATTAAAACATACTCTCTAGGGGCAATTGGCGGTTAGCACCTTTAATAACCGGATCTTTTCTTAGACTTTTTTCTCTCGTACTTTTCGTCTGCGTATTAAATTCTGTCAACACACAAAAACGAATCACTCACCGACAATGGTAGGCCGAAAGACTGTAATTAAATTGTCTAATGAAAAAGAAGCTTCTTCTTTAACATGCACTTCTATCACAAACACAAGTTCGATTTCTTCGTAAGATTTCAATAGCGTCTCTGTCATAGATATTTTAGAAAACGTAAATGTCGGTGAAATTTAAAAAGTAAAGTAAATATGACTTCACGCAGAGGTGACAACCATTTCTTCACAATCATTGGGAACAATGTCCGATCAATTGTCGTCATAACGGTGTATAAAGAGCAGATCATATAAGGATCTTTTGTAAAAGAAATATTCTTTACTAACCGCGAAATATCGATTTTTTGTGAAAGAATTCAAACAGAACTGATGCCTTATTTTACGTGGCGAGACTCATGCCATGAGGCCTGCTCTTCCGTCTGACCACGCAAATTTTGCTACACTCCTTTCATCAACTAGCGGAAAAAATGTATTACTGAGTCAACGAAACAGGCGATCTGAATTTAGCTCAGTGGTTGCATTTAGGCTTGAGAATCTTTTACATGCAATTAAATCTACTAACACGGGCAGCTGGCTTTACTTCCCCTCCGAAGGAAGACGTACGAGGGATTTTTTTGCCCTTAATAATGCACGGTTTCGAGCGGGTTTGAACCCGCGAACTTGAGTATAGCAGCCCGTTACGCTAACCGCTACGCCATCGCAACCGCATGCGTATAAGAATTTTGTCCAAGATTCGCATTTTTTCGTTCTATTAGCAGGTGATTAGCACATTGAGAGTCACCTGTCCTCCGGTGGATATGGGCCACCAGGAAACCCAGTCAGCCGTCAATCGAACCTCGCCAATTAACACCGCTCTGTCCTCGTGGCACACCGGAAATTATGTCAGAAGGCCAGAGAATGAGGCGTAATCGAATGAGGGGAAGCCATCGGCCGTCGGGGCTGCGGCGGCGCGGGGGGGGCGGGTCTGTCCCAAAGGCCGCGCTCGACGTCGTTAGGCTGTCGCCGTCTAAGTCGATTAAGCGCTCGGAACGAAAACAAAGTCCTCCGAAGCGCCCGCCGCCGCGGCCCGCCGTCCTCCCTCGCCGGGGCTTCAGTTTTCTGATGGCAGCGCGACGGTGGATCTGGCAGCAGGGGGTTGGGTTTGTTCGTGGGAGCGAAAGTGGCCGGGGAAAAGATGATTAGGAAGACAAGTGATTGGAGAAGAGACGATAAGTCGGCGGAGAGTTATTAGTCTTCGGGCGGAAAAATCAGGCTAAAAGAAGTAGAAGAAGGAATGAAAAGGGAATAGCGTAAGGGTGAATGGAAAATGGCGGGAGTCGCACAGAGAGGAAATGGTGAAAAAGACCGTTGAAGACAGTGTTGTCAAGGTCGATGCCACGAGCGGGAGTCTGTGACATGAGTGCCACGACGACATCGCCCCTCTACGCAGTTCATCACCCCGCCGCAAGAGACAACGTCGTCACTATTGTAAAACAGTGGGATTACTAAAAGTTTCCTCTCCCAGCGCTAGTGGCGCAGAGAAGCTCGTGGCATAGTGCCGCGAGACGTGCCACTGCCACCAGGAGGAGACCTTGACATTACTGGTGCAAGACAAAGACGATGGAATAGATATAAACTAGACTCACTGAGAGCACTACTGTCGCAGAATAATTTGAAAGCCGCCATTGCAGTGGGTGCAAACGTGCGTGCTTCACAAACATCATTGCGGTTGTGATAGAGGCAGGCTAGTTGTTTAGAATAACGAAATGTACTTTTCGGTGCGAGTATTATTTATGTGTATGAAAATATACGTGATATAATATGGTTAAGAATTGTTCAGCATATATTAAGGGCACGACAAATTCGTAGTTCCAAGTTCAAATTCAGTGTACACGTTCATACAGTTTGACTCTTCAGAACGAAATATTACGCGGCGAACATCTGCGTTGTACCTTAATCAGTCATTGCTCGTAAATTTTGAAGGTCTTCCGCGTGAAAACGTGCATATCTGTATTATTCAAGAAAAAGGGCAGCTGGCGTAGAAAATATGTATCTAAACATTGTACATATACAACTAATGATTTGGTTCTTCATTTATATTTTTAGTTCTGCTACACTCACCCAAACAAAAATAATTATGAAAACAAGCGCGATTCCAGATGCAGGCTTGAAACCCGCGCGCAAATAATGCCCTACAATCGCGACCACGGCCCCCGTTCAATCTATCCTGTGTCCTGAACTGTCGTCCACGGAATTGTAGGGTCTCGGTGTAAGGCGGTCGCGAGACGGAAGGGCAAGTGAGTAACAAAACGGAACGCAGGGCATGGAATGTAAGTACTGCCAAGAAGGAGGGATATAGAAAGAAGATGAGAGAATATTTCGGGATGTCGAAAGACGGAAGACAAGAAAACCGAAGAAATTAGAATAAAAAGTCATATGGAGAATGAGACGCAAAATCGAAGGTATTGGTTGTGTACGGGAAGCTAAGATAAAAGAAGAAGACAGAGAGAGAAGGGACATATTAATAAGCAACGGAAGTTTTCCAATGGTGGTGCCGTTCAGACGAGGGGGAGCGGGAGCCCAAAATTAGTAAAGACCCATCAAAAAAACCAGCGAGACGATCGGCGCCAGCGGATACGGCTGGCCAGTCTACATCACCAGCGCCCGACCAGAAATCGATTAGCGGCGAATCCTCGTTTGTCTCCGTTCCAGGCGGCCGCGCCGGCGACGCACGCGCGCAGGGAGGGGAGGGGGGGCGCGTGTGAGAGTGCATGAAGGGAAAGGCGCGGGGCGAGGCCGGCGCAGGCCCCAGCGAGCGGGGAACTTCGTAACAAGAGCCGGCTGTAATTTATATTTACTGCCCGTTGTTTATATTTCGCGCTTAATAAGTCGCGACCAGCCATAGGAGGGGAGCAGAAGGAGGGGGCAGGGTCGCGCGGGGATTTATTCCAAACGCACAGGGAACGGCCGGGGGTGGGGGAGGGGCGGGTGACGGGGACGTAGTACTTCGCTTTGCGAGCCTCGGGAGTTGCGTTTGCGCCGGGGGAGTCGGCGGTCGGGTGGAGGGGGTGGAGGCGGGGCGAAAGGGGTGAGTGGCTGGCCCGGGGGAGGGAGGAAACTTGGTCGAGTGGAGCCCCAGCACTTTCGAGTTCTGCTTAAACGGGGGAGAAAGCTGGATGGGATTTCGGAAACGTAACTCCGCGAGTCGTGAAATGTGGATTTGTACTTTTGGGTGGAGCGTTTGTTCCTTCGGAACGGTTCTCGGTCCGAATTCCAACGTCATGGGCGAATACACGTACAGTTTATTCCACAGAACGGATTATAGCGCAAAAAGAGAGATGGACTTTGGCATTCCCACAGCAACCGATAAAGACTTACATACGTTAGGTATCAGAGCGCACAGTGGTAATTTACTTAAAAGTGCATAATTTATTTATTGGATGATCAACGGTTTCTAAAGCTTTTGGTCGCCGAATTCTCTAAGAGAGCGTATTAGCAGATATAAAATTAATTTTACACTTACCTAATTTTTACAAACGTCTGTGAAAGTAAACAGTAGGAAATTGTTTATATCATATTTTACTTTGAATCCCATAAATACTAGAGCAGAGTATTTAGCAGAAGTCACTTCAGGAGACAATAATGTGTTTTTGTCTTTGACTGCTTTCTACATATGATTCAAAAGTTACGGTTTTCTGGAGAAACAAATGTCATTTTTCAAAGACTGCCCAATTTCCTTCATCCAACGACTTCAACGAATGTAAACTTGAAAATCTAGATGATACATTTTTCAATCCTGCAGACCTACATAGGTACTAGGAATCTTCTGACCTAGTTTATTTCCTCGCATTATGAGAGTTAATCCCACTGATATAAAAGTTTTCAAAGAACGTCACGGAAGTGAGGTAGATCTTTGCACAGCTTCTCTCCGTAATCAAAACGTCAGGTATGCTTACTCCGCGAAAAACCAATACTTTTGTTGGTGCAAAGTTTTCCTTCTCTCCCACCAAAAGACACTCCTATCAGACTCCGGATGTCCGAGTTTTTACTCGGTCTTCCGCGCTGCTAAAAATACTCCGTCCCGGCGCACTAGTGTCAAGAAGACTTCAAGTCGTAAAACCGAACCCAATAATCGTATATCACACAGAGGGTCTGAATAATGAAAGGGCGGAAGAATAAAGAAAGAGGCCCGCGCAGGCACACGGTTGCATCTCGGCTCTCTCAATGGCGTGTCGTACATTTTCCCGGGAGAAATCCCGGGAAACATTTCTGCCCCGCTCCCCCGCGCCGCGCCGCCGTGTTCCGGCTCGCTACGCCATCGACCGGCCGGGCCCTCGTTGCGCGGGATCTTCGCCGCCGCGCCTGACACGGGCGTCTAATCCAGACGTCGCCTCGCCGCATAACTCGCTGATCTCGCGTCTCCTCGGGGCGGCGTCCGCGCCTTGGGCGCCGCGCCCCTGCCCCCTTGGGCGGCGACGCCCTCCTTAATACCTTCGCAGCCCCCCCCCCCCGGCTCCCACCCAGGACGTACAGGGTGTCCGGGGAGGAAACGTCGAAACTTCGAAAATCAGCTCTTAACACAATTCTAAGCATATTTTGTCTAATAAACTACGTGGATATTTCGAATGGTTGACCCGCAATAAGCACTCAAAAGTTGAATTGAAAAATTGATTTCTAGGCGAAAATTTGCATTATAGAAGCACAGAAACACTCCAGAAACATGTAAATTGTTTATTATTTACAAAAGAAATTAACGTATTTGTTCAGACAGAAAAATTAAGCAAGAAATAAAAAAGAAGTCGAATTGTGTAAATTGAGTGCTTTTTTTTATTTCTCGCTTAATTTTTCTTTCTGAACAAATATGTTCATTTCTTTCGTAAATAATAAACAATAAGCTTAGAATTGTCTTAAGAGCTTATTTTCGAAGTTTCGACGTTTCCTCCCCGGACACTCTGTATATAGAGCCGCGCTGCCGGAAAAAGTAATTAACGTCATTAGACCGATATAGAGGAAATAACAGACACGGTTGAAGATTGTAAACCGTGGCGACAGGCGAGGTGTGCAGCCAATCAAGACTGTTACTTGTAGTATCAGCCTTGTAACGCTTAATACCATTTTTAACTGCCACTTTCTTCTAAGAAAAAATCATACATGCGAAACGGTTTTTCTTGTAATATGAGAACTTATACGCCATTGGTAGCTACAACTCTTTTGTTTCCATTACCACTGCCGCTGACTCGTTCGTTAAATTCAAATGAATAATACCTTATTTTACATGGCGAGACTCAGGCCATCACTCCTGCTCTTCCGTCAGACCACCCAACTTTGGTTACGCTCCTTCCACAACCCAGCGGAAAAGAAGGTATCAGTCGAGTGCCAAAATAGACAATTTTTTTAAATTGAGCTGAGAGGCTTCTTTTAGGTATCAAGATCTTTTACATTCCATAAATCTACATCATGGGACATGGGGCTTTATTTCCCCTCCGAAGGCGTACGAAGATTTTTTTCGCTCTTAAAAGTCTATTGAAAGAGAATTGAACCTGCAAACTTGGATATAACTGTCTGATATGCTCACCGTTATATCTACAAAGCCGCTTCGTTATCACCTCGCTCCCTAAATCATTCGCAATGTATCTGATAATGTGAACTTTGGCCGTTGTATTTTTCTCTCCACTTTTTTCACTTCTTTCTCATTCAAGTATCACTTTCGATGTCACCTCAATTTCTAAATCAATTTCAATTTTATTTTCATTGTGAACTAAATTAAATTACAATTTGCTCGTACTGTCATACTTTTACCTCTTTCTCGTTCATTTGTCTGATTGTAAATGCCAGTGTTGCTGTCAGACGATTGTCAGAATGGATCTCTATGAAAAAAAATTCTATTAGATATTGTTAACATTAGATAACGTTTTTTACCCAATATTACGGAGATGATTTTATCAGACTCAGATTGGACCACAAAGGTATAGATTAGCCGGTGGGTCCAATGCATTGTCGCAATTCGAGGCCGTTAGTGCCGTCGGGAGTCTTCCGTTTCCCAAGTAATGTAGTAAATACAACACCCTTCTGCCATTGAGGTATTGCTGCTACAGTAATGTCGCTGTTGAAGGTATGCCGTCATTACCTCCACTGCTCTAATTGAATAAATGGAATTCAGAAAAAATGGGCTTACGCTCAACTAGGAGCCCAAACACCGGCCAAAGCTTTAGAGTAAGAAGTCGCACAGTTGAATCTTTTATAATAATCATTATGGATTGTAGATTTTTCGTTGTGTCTTTTCAACATTCTAAGTCGGACAACCACATGATGTGTACTGGAATATCTAAAGAACCGTCGTGGAATAAGCACTTCGGAAACTAGCTTTGTATTAATACATTTTAAGTAACGAGTAGAATTTTATCATGCTTTTTCACTTACAATCGTTTTTTAACAAACTTTTATGATTCTAGATTGAGGGTTACAGTGGTTCCAACTATTTACATCTGATCTGCTTTACCCTTAATCCCTTCCCGAAAGTTGGAAACGACGTTATTCGCAGAAATGTATCCTAATCTCAAAGGCATTTCCTCCACCACAGTGACACACTCCATTACATAGCTCCTCCTCCACAAACAATGGATCCTGTCGTATCCTGTGCGTCATTTCGAACCACGACGGTGTCCTCCTCAGCAGATCGTAAAGCTCGCGGTAATTTTTGGCGTCCCAAAACGGGCGCTGCTGCTGGCGGCGACGAGGTACGGGGCCGAACAGGTTTGGACGTAAGTCTGGCGAGTGTCAGGGGCGACAGGAAATACAAGAGGTGGTGACAGAGTGGATTCAGAGAAGACGACAAGCAAAGGCCGAAGATTGATTTCTCGGTTGGAGTAGCTGAACAAAACGGAGGTGGTAGAGAGAGACGAGCACGGCGATGGGAAAATGGAAAAATAAAGAGGACGCGGAGGTGGGAGGGAAAATAGGACGATGGCAATGACAAGAAGGAGGGTGAGGAAGATTAAGGGAGGGAGAGGACGACTACATAAGGAAGGGTGAAGACGACTACATAAGGAAGGGTGAAGACGACTAGGTAAGGGATGTCGACTCGGGGGAAGGAGATGACTAGGGGAGGGCGAAATGTAGGACTACGAAAGGGCGACAATGAGTACATGGGGAGGGCGAAAACAAGGAATAGGGAAAGGGCGAAAACGAGGACTAGGGGAGGGCGAAAGCGAGGACTAGGGGAAGGGCGAATACAATGACTATGGAAGAGCGAAAACGAGGACTGGGGAGGGCGAAAGCGAGGAGTAAGAGAGGGCGATAGCGAGGACTAGGGGAGGGAGAGAACGAGGTCCTGGGAAGGACGAGAACGAGGACTGGGTGAGGAAAGACAATGAGGACGAGGACAAGGCGAGAACGAGGGGAAGGAGGCCGTGAGGAGGCGGTGGGTCCTTCGGATAGGGGGTGGAGGGGGTGTCGGATCACGCGCCGAAACAAAAGAGGTCCGCAGCCCGGCAGGCCGGAGTTTACAGCCCCTTCGGGCATTTTACGGCGAGTACTTAAATAGCGCGGAGGTGCGCGCGCGGGACCGGGGACGCGCGGTATGTCCTCCGGGTACAGCTCGCCAAGTGAAACACGGCCCTCTAGCCTTATGGACATAATCACTAATGGTCACTGCCTTCTTAGAATGATTTTAATTGAAAGTTAATATCGAAATCATATTTTTACAAACGTAATTGCAATGGACAAACTTAAATGCAACTCCCGCCACTCACGTTCAGAATTAGTTCAAAGCTGTGAGCGCGTTGGCACCTGTGCCTTGGATGTGGCGTCTCCCGGACACTCAAGTACGTACTTGAAAACTGTCAAATTAGAAGTAGTAGTACATAATTTTCAATTCATCTAAGTTTGCATAACGTGTTGTTTTGTGGTCTAATATTGCAGATAGAACACCTATTTTGCTAGAGATAAATCGTATAATAATTTTTCTATAAGGCTTTAAATCCTTTAAAATATTCCTGAAATCAGTATTTTTCACTAATTTTCCTTAAAAATCAGGTATTTTCGTCACAACGAAATACATTTTAATTAATAATTTGAATTTAAAATTCGAAAATAATTGTTACTTTCTGCATTACGGAACTCTGTCCATTCGGTGTTCAGATGGCACGTTAAGTTGCTGGGAGGATGTACTCGACTTTAATAGTTGCAGAACGTACGCTTGAAAGCTATGGTTGCCGGTAACTTTCCCTAGTCAGTCTGTTGCCAAATCAATGTTTTGTAGCAAGTACACCGGCAAGTTAAAGGATAACAGAGATTACGGATGTGATACAATTACACACATCAATAACCCTTAACCGTAATTCGTACGTACGTATGATACTAACTTTTTACAGTTCCAGGAAGAATTTCATTTTCAAGGAAAAATAAGACCAAAATTAATTCCCGTTGTAAATTTTATGTTGCGGGTACGCTTTAATTTTGCAAGAGGGAAATATAATAGCTTCCTATTGGGTTCTTAATTACAACATCAAGATTATCTTTCTTCATTTAGCATAATAGGCTCCACATTATGTTCACATTATGGACTTAATATAAAAAATATTTATTGTATTAGAAGCTTTCTCAATTCAGTATTATTTGTGTTCTTTTAATTTTTCGTCTGAACATTTTTTCTCGATTCATAATGCTATAAATTAATAATAACTTAAATAAGATTGTGTTTTTAAGCCACTTACTTTTATAATAATCAAAATCAACATTTTGTTTCATCAGCTGATATGTGAAAATTGAACCAAGATGTTAAGTTGAATGATACCGGTGCATACGATTCTGATGTTCTGTTTTCTTTTTTGCTGAATTCGTATCTTAAGCAAGTTGCCAAGTGAAGTCCCCAACTGTGGAAATCATCTCGTCCTGACTCTTAGCATCGAGATGACGCGACCCGATTCCAACTCCGAAAACATTCGCACTTCGCGACCGGTGCTTTCACTTAACGACCGATGTTATTTCCCCAGCCGCATCCTCCCCTCTTGTTTACCACTTCCTCCGAAACTGCGTCTCGTTACTCGGAAAAAAGGAGACTTTTTGAATACGCTCTCTACATAAAATTCGTTTTATTTTTCCCTTGGATTTTGGCGTTGACGAGCTACATATCGAGAAAATAAAGGGTGTGAGGCGTTCCGCAGGGTCTTTTTTCGGGCTCCCTCGTTCGTACGGTCGGCCGCCGCGCCGGTGCGCGCTTAAGCCCCCCTGCCGGCCGTGGAATCGCGCTGCGAAACAAAAGAAGCACGCCGCCGCGCACTGGCTGCCCGCTTTACGACTCCCCGGGGGGATTTTATTTCCAAATCGGGCGTCCGGGGGGCGGCGCTGGGCGGAGTCTGCACCTGAAGCACGTAATAACCGCGAGGCGGTTAACCGGGGTTACCCGCTTCCTCCAGAGCGCATGCGCGGGGGCGGTGGGGGCGGAGTGCGGTTTTGCTTCCCGGCACCAGATTGCTCTGTGTGGGCAGTCTACGAAGTGCAGATTTCTTTACTATTATTACATATGATAGTTGTCTTCTCTTAGGTTATGATTGGAAGCAACATCGTCTGTATGCTTGAAGAGGTTCGACACAAACGTCTCGAAGTTATATAAAGGTACTGGGGGAACAAACAATGATTTTTCTCGTAAAAACTAAGATATTTCGGTAAATTTAGGTTTGTGGTTGATCAACACAAATGAGAACTTGCCACGAAACTAGCGTTAATTCCTAATATTAAAAAGGAAATGAAAAAAAAAATGTTTTGACTATAAATGCTCAAACTTATAAACGAAGCACGTAGTAGTTCTGCCCTATTTTCTACAAGTTGTCTTCTATCGCAAAGCCAGTATTCCTCAGTAACGTTTATCAAAAAATTTCTCATACATTTTTATCGATTTTATTCCTCATTTCCCTAATCACATGCAACGCATGTTAAAACCATTTTATGTTTCTACGAATGTATGAATCTTCAATCACCTGTGTGACAGAAACACGTTCAGTGTCAGAGTCTTAGAGATTAATGAGTATGATAATATTACTTTTAAAAAATTCACAGTATAGATAAATCGAAAAAAATGAAAGAACACAATCAGGTGATTTTTTAATTAGATAACATCTTCAAAAGAGTATTAAAACTTGTCAAAATTCTTCACACAACATATCGAGTTCCAATGTTTCATTTTATATAACAAGGATGAACGGCATTTTCGTGAAAAATGTTTTGCTCATTCACTTAAAAAATAAAACCCGCCAAAAACACTGTAATTTTAGCCTCAGAGCCCTTACGACAAGAGATTCGCCAAATGCGTCTAACTTTCCTTCTCCGTGGCTGGTTTGCGTGTTTTTCCCTTCCCCCTTAATTGTACAAAGCTCCTCGTTTACAAATTTTCTTCAGTTAACCTCAAATGCCTCGGCACGAGGCGTCATCCGAGAGACGATAGCGCCCCGCCCCGCTCTGCCCCGCCCACGGGATCTTCCCTTCGCCGCCGCCGCCCCCTCCTCGTTTCTTGCCCCGAGGACGGCCACGGGCGCCCCAGGTCTCCCACCGCAAAAACGCCCCGGCCGGACGATCTTCCCAGCACTTACCCACCCCTCGCGCTCTTTGCCTTGGGTGTGGCGCGCAGGGCCGGGCCGGCGGCGTCTTCTGAGCGCACGCACCAGGCCGCCCCTCCCCCCACCTCTCCACCATTGCTGCTTAGCTGCTTTTACACAGATCGAAGCGCTTCGTTAATAGCCTTTGTGTTTCTTTTCTTCCTCATTCCCCGGTTTTTCATTAGTCCTTTCAATTTCGTTCTTTTATGCTGTCTCTGTCGTTCTCGTTTAATATTGCATGATTAATTTATGTATTTCATTGTTTGTTCGTATCTCATTTCATATTCAGTTATTTTCTTTTGGTTTTAAATTTCAAAATGTTTGTTAATGTTAGATTTGCTCTTCATCAAGTTGTGCTGAGAAAGGCTCGTGAGTGTTGCGTACGTGGACTGACTTCATATGAGTACGGCATGTATCAGGTATAAATATTTTTTATCAGTCCAAATTTGCTCATTCCAGGTCTGTTGAAGATACAAATCAGCGACTCATGATGACCACCCGTATTCTGTCTCACCGTATGTGAATTTCGATTCATTTTGATAATTCGCATGTGACGCTTATTTGTGTTTGGTATTCTCGTTTGGTTCTAAACTCGTACTTCTTATCTCATTCGCAATTTTAATGTGCTCTTTCACTCTTGCACCTCAATTATTAAGTTAATATTACATCGCTTAATAAGGCAGCTCGTCTAATGCCCCCACGAATTTTCATTTGAGATGGTTGTAGACTTATTTCACCTCAGAGAGCTCTCAGAGTATTTCTAGAGACTGCCGAAATTAATCGGTGAGGTGATACGGTTACAAATCAAAACGGCATCTCAACAATTTAATGTATCTCTCTCCCTCTCACTCTCTCTCTCTCTGTCTGTCTCTATCTCTCTCTCCTCTCACTCTGTGTGTGAAGAAATAACGTTCCATTCTCTATTCCAACTAGTAGTTACGGAGAGCATGCAGTGTCCCACTACCGCAGTTTTTCGCGTTACTTTTTATGCAAACCACACTTCTTTCCGTGTTTACGTTCTCGCTATTAATGAACCTTTTCTCTTAACGAATTACATTCCACTACAGTACAAGCCCAATTTATACATATCAGGAACGCGAGATGCAAACCACATTACACCGCACAAGTGTTCCACTCTTTAAGCAACGCCTCGGTGATCACCGTCTCCAGCAGCCCTTCGGGTGCGGCTCACCGACTCACAGGCGCCGTCACCCGCAGCAGAAAGCAGAGAGCGCACGCACTTAACCTTTTAATTCGCAGCGGTCCTCTGCCGGCGCCGCCCCGCGCCCTCCGGCCGTCTCGCGTCGCGTCGCGGAGCTGTTACAGTTAATGAGGGGATTCGTCCGCGCGCGCGCCGGCGAGCAGGTGTTTATTTCATTTTCAAAGAAAATATTCGAAACAAAGGCGCGCGCTAATGAGAGCGCCGACGAGAGGACGCTGGGCGGCGGCGGCGGCGTCTGCGAGGGCGAGGACGCTGGTGAGGACACGCGGAGAGGGCGAGTGGCGAGGGAGGTGCGTGGCCAACCGGATGAGACAGCTCGGGGCAGCAGCGGTGCCTCTGCAGTGTCTTCAGTGGTGGATCCAGGGGGGGGGATAGGGGCCATGTCCCCCACAAGGCCTAGAATTGTCGTTTGTAACCTTCCTTTATACAGCACAATTGATTTCAATATGTGTTTACATTAAAATTATGTTATTATTTAAAAAATAATATTGTGTACTATCATATATACACTACAAAAATAGTATACAATATAATATGTTTATTATTCAACAAAATCTTCGCCCCCCCTCCCCAATGATTGGCTGAATGCGCCCCTGAGTGCCTTTGGTCGGGATGACCCACAGATTGAGTCCGACGATTCCGGATTTTCGACATTAGCCACAAAGCTGGATGGAATTCAGGCGCTTTCTGGACGGGAATTCTACAGGACGCCTGCTAGACCGATAGTTTTCCGGGGTTTCTCTCAAAAATACCAGGGGAATGCCGGAAGAGTACCCTAACAAACGGCCATGGATCGCGCGCGATTTTTCATTTGTAATCCTTGTCCCCTGCTTCCCCTAACACACTTAAAATTTTGTCAAAAAGGCTTAAAATTGTCTCAAAATGGTTTTCAAATCACGAAAACTCGATGCAATTAGCCATCAAGAGGAAAAATGATAGTATGCAATCAAACTACTAGAAATTGCACTTCCAAGAAATCAACCTTTTTTTAATAATGATGCTATTAAATATGAATATATTTATAAGAAGTAAAGACTCAAAGACAGAATTAGTAATGTCAACATAGTAACAGAGAAGAATTTTTCGGTGATAGACGTTCAACAAACCATCAATCATAGAGGAACTCGTCACTAAAAAAATGAAGCAGTAACGCGTGCGTGAGAGGTGCTGGGTTTTGATTGATTGGTGTTTCCGGGCGCGTCAACTACTTTGGTCATAAGTCCCGTACGTGTAGAGCGTGTGTTTTTCTCGGGAGGTGGCGATGATCTTTTCGCCGCTGGATGGCGAGATGTGGTGCCGACCTACCGTCGACTAGCGGGGTTTTCCCCTCAACCAGATATCTCCCACCAGCGGGGCACCGCCCCAGCCGGGACATGCTGTAAGCTCCCGACCGGTCTCCCGGCATGTGTGGTAGTGTAATGCATATTAGTGTAAGAGTGTGTGTAAGAGGAGAGGATAGGACAAGGAAGAGGAAGGAAAGATCGCGCGCGGTCCGTGGCCCGTTTGCTACGGTACTGCTCCGACATTCGCCTGGTGTTGATCGGAGAAACCTCGGAAAACTACCGATCAGAGCAGCCGGCCTCTAGAATTCTCCTCCAGACGACTGAATTCGACCTAGCTGACAAGCTAGTGTCGAAAATCCAGCCGCCCCGTCGGGACTCGAACCTAGGACCTCCCGGTCGAGGTGCTGGGGTATGGACTGGAGTGCGGAGGGCAATGGCGCGCGAGGGCGGAATTGGCCCACAAGGGTGGCTGCGACGGAGGTGGAGGCGAAGAAGGGAGGGGCTGGAAGGGAGATCGCGCACGGCCATTGCGCAGGGGCGGGGGCCGAGGCTGCGGCCAGGGCTTTGGCCCGTAATTATTTTACGTGCCGCTTCCCGGATATCGAATTTAGGTTAAAGTCGCGAAATGGAAACGCAATGGCGCGCGAGGAGGCCTAACTCGATCTGCGCGGGCGGCGACGCACGGCCTGGCCCCGCTCCCGCACCGCCCACTCTCGGTTCCGGCGGCGGCGGCGGCGGCGGCGGCGGCGGCGGCGGCGGTGGCGGATGGGATGGCGGCGCGGCAGTGATTCTGGGTGTGCCGGTTGCGGTGACGGTGACGGGGAAGCAGTGGCAGCAAAGGCGATGGGAGTATGGCGGTGGCAGCAATAACGATGGGAGTGTGGCGGTGGGGTGGAGGTGAAGGCGGGGCAATGGCAGCAACAGCGATGGGGGCGTGGCGGTGGCTGTGACGGAGACGGGGAGGCTGCGGCTGAATGGCAATGGGAGTGTGGCGATGGCGGTGGCAGTGAGAGCGAGGCAGTGCCAGCACCAGCGGTGGGGGCGGTGGTGGTGGCGGTGTGGGCGATGAGGGTGTGGCGGCGGCGTGGCCGGCGGGTCGACGGGGGAGGCGGTGGCAGCTGCAACGGAGGCTCGGGAAGCGGTACGCCCTGCGTCTTGGTATTTCAAACGCTGGCTGCAAGAAGCCGGAGACGCGGGTGGAAGACTTCTGCGAAGACGCGGACGCATAAGGATTGCGGATCGGAAATGAAAAAACGAGAGAAGGAATATAGATGTTGTAATACCAAAGAACTCGTTGAAAGCAAGTACGAAGCATAGGGGAAAAGTGAAGATGAGATTCAGGGAAAACGAAATACGGAAAATTGTGAACGAAAATGTGACTAATGGAAGGAAGTGTAATTAGAAAAAAAAAGAAACTCGCTATTCTTCTTATCTCGCTATTGAGATGTGAGGAAAATACACTTGGATCGAAAAGTGAAGTTCAATAGATGATATTCATTTATTTCAAATGAAAGTGTAGCTATAATTCCTAACCACGTTTTCTTATTTTCAGAAATTAAGAGGTATTCTTCGAATATGTGTGCACTCTAATTACTGTCTACGTTGTTCAATAGATGATAAAATGCAAGTAAAAATATCGAAAAGAATTTCGGGAAAAAAGGAAGGAGATGGAAAGAATAAAAAGTGTAAACATGAAGGTAAAAGTTACGAGAAGACAGAAGTTACTGGTTAAAGGCGATGAAATGAAACGAAAAGAAAAAACCCGACCCGCAGAGAACGAATGAAGCAACGGAGCTCTAGCGCGGCCTGAGATGAAACGGAGCGGGAGAAGAGCACGCGGATTCGCAGTAGGTGAAGAAGGCGGGGGGAGGGGGGGGGGCGCCTGGAGTGACGGGAAAGCGCTCGTTAGACGCAGGCTAATTATATGCGCCAGAGAGGGCGTGGGCGAGAGCGGGTGCGTAAGTGGTGACGAGGGAGACGGTGAAGGCGAGGGCGCGGGCGAGAGGAAGTGCGAGGGTTGTTGCGTGGGTGATGGCCTTAGCGGGGGTGAGAGCGGGGGGACGATTGTGAGAGCGAAAGGTGGTGCGTAAGAACGAGAGCGAGAGAGGTGCGATGGCGGAGGGACAGGGCAGGGGCGGGGAGACGGTGGAGGACCATGGCTGGGGCGCGGTGACGGTGGTGAGGGCGGGCCAGGGCGGGGGCGGTTATGAAGGAGGGGGTGCGGATGAGGGCGGGGGCGAGGGCGGGGGCGGGGGGGAGGGCGGGGGCGGGGGGGAGGGCGGGGGCGAGGGCGGGGGCGTGGGCGAGGGCGGGGATGGGGGCGAGGGCGAGGGCGGGGGCAAGGGCGGGGGCGAAGGCGGGGCGGGGGCGTGGGCGAGGGCGAGGGCGGGGGCGAAGGCAGAGGCGGAGGCGAGGGCGGGGGCGACGGCGGGGGCGAGAACGAAGGCCCAGGGCATGGGCAGGGGTTAAGGGGGACAGGGCCGGCGCAAGGGTTCTGGCTGATGGTAGGCCTTGGGCGACGGCGTGGCCTTGGGCGATGGCGAGACTTGTGCGATGGCGAAAGTGTCATGGCGTGGGAGTCGGTGCAGACGAGAGCGGAGGCTAAGGCGCAAACCTGCTGAGGCTGGAGGTGGCAGACGTGACGCTGAGCCCCCCACCTCCTTCAAGATCGCATTTAGTGCTAACTTCATTTGTAGACCGTAATGCAATAGATGCTGTTTATTTATTGTAGGATGTCACTGTTTTTGAGCATGCGCACATTCTTTTTTTTTCTCCCCATTAATAACGAGAAAATACAAATTTATAACGTAATGTCATGTGCTTAGGTCAGATGGTATTTCCATCATCACTCCAATGAGTAAACGCATTACTACGACACTACACTAGTTACGCATAGTGAGCCGTTGGAAGCGAGCAATTCTGGATGAAGCCTATTAGATCACGTCATTCTTAATTGAAGTTCGTGTAATAACAGCTAATCCACAAGAGCATCAAAAATTCCATTTATTACTTTTTAAATTGTTTGAGAAAAAGGGTTTGTGTATATAGAAACCAAACAGGGAAATGGAAATGAAATATTAATTTAACAAGCTATGATGGAACATAAAAAGGTGGAATAGATATAAGCTTTATTCTACAATTGGGCAGATGTTGTCCGGTAGAAGAATACCATTAATAAAAGAATAGTCGTTGTCTTTATATTAGTTAACCAGAAACGATTAAATATGACAAGTTGGAATGCATTTAATAAAAGAATAGTCATTGATTTGGAAATTTTGAGAACGTTGACATTATATATGACAAAAATGACATTATTTGTGACACTATTCACCACGGTGTATTCTGAGTCATTCATGTCACCTTAATGGCATGAATCAGAAATAATACAAAATCATTGCCATCCTTCACAAAATGCGGCGGATGTTGTCACACAATGTACACCCGCACAGAAACTACATGAAGACAGAACGTCATCAACGATAAATGTCTACTTAATATGACAACGAGTAAAGAAGGAATTTTATAAATAAGGAAAGGATATTTCCTAAAAAAAAGAGAAGTTATGATGTATAATCCATTAGTATTAATGCTACTGAAGGAGGAGAAAATTTGGATACATTATCTCAGGTAAGCTCGCAACTATAGAGCGGAGATAACTGCGTCAGGGAAGAAAAAATACTGCAAAACCCGAAGAATGAAAGGGTGAATATGTTTATGTTATTCCAATAAGTACCAATTGCCTGATGCTACTCTGTTCAAAATCGCTTCCCTTACTCTCTGAATCTGAATCAGTGAATTTGTCGCTGATTCAACCAGTGGGAGCCGAAGTCACTGATATCTTCAGTAGAAATGTGTAGTTTCGCTGGCAATCAGCGAATATGCGAATTTTTTCGTAATGACCGCCAGCATTTCACTTGTCGTCAGTGGTAAAAGTGCCGCGCCACCATCGCTCACTGATCGTTCAATCGTTCACGTGCTGCTGTTGTGATTCAAACACTGAAGTTTCACTGATTCGAAAAGTGGACCCGATTTTCACCCAATTTTCAATTGACTGGTTGCCAGTGGCAGGGTTATAACTGACGCCATCAGTGAATAGTCACTGTCAATCAGTAATTTTTTACTGATTCAGGCTGAGATAGTACGTAACAAATATCCTACAGCGACTGCATTGTTTCAAGGGGTCTACTTGCATGCGGAACGGCATGTTTTGATAAATTTGGGCAAAGGCAATGTAGAGCGCTGTTCGTTGGCCGCTGGTGGCACAACGCCAGGCAGCTGTCAGCGCCGTCACAGCCCGCAGAGCTATTAGGGGCAAAGTGCAGTCACTTAGACCGCGTTCGACGCCCGCCACTCGCCAGCTCCACCGATGCAGCTAATGGGGCTAACACAGGCAAACAGGCAGCCGCAGGTGTTCAGCTGAGGGATTTTAGGTCAACGTCGTTGGAGACTGAAATTCAAATGGAAATAAAAAAACAACAACTGCTCTTTATTTTATGTGAACACTAGCGTACCCGTGCTCTCCCATGAAAGACCCCACCGTCTTCCTTATTTTTGCAATTCCTTATTAAGCGTGTAATAAAAGACAAACACACACACACACAACTTTATTATCGAGCAAAGAGATACACACGTGTAATTCAATCGCAAACAATATCAAGTAAATAGTAATTTCACATACAGCTGTAGATTCTCCAGGCTCGGAACTGGTGGGGTAGAATCGAGAAGCGTCGAACCAGCAAAAATGTAATAGAATGTTCAAGAAGGTATCATCCTGTATATTACGGTGTGAGGAACGTTTCTTAGAGGCCATTGGCCTCAAAATTTTAGTTTTTAAGGCACTAGAATGCTTCGTTTTAGAGTTATTTAACGATATAGATTCAAAACGCCTGCCGTGTGTTGCGGGTTGCATTTTACATGACTATTGAGATGCGTTTTTTAAACAAATCCTTCATATTTTTAAAGTGAATTCCTGACGTCTCCGCGAAATTCTCTCTTTTTTAGACAGATCCTCATTTATAAAGATTGGATGCATATGAGAGCTGCAAAGGGAAAGTATACGACTGAAATAGTATGAGACGATTTGCTCACAAAAAGTGTGGCTCATCTTGAATCTCTTCGTACTCTCTTCATTGTGCTCTTCCAGTTGAAATATTTTCGGATCCAACTGCTTGATTAACTAGTGTAAGATGCCTGTCCAGACTACCACGGAGGCTCTGGCAAGGCATCTGCTTTTCGCTTATCTCTTCCAAGAATTTCTTCACCCTCTCCGTCCCTCTATTCTGTTCTTCCCCTGATATCATTGTGCACTTCTGTACTCTTTTTTCACAGGGCACCATTATCTTGGCGCTGATTCCTTCTCATTCCTGATCTGCACCATGTTAGTCGATTTTCATTTCGCCCTTTCCGTTTACATCCTTCCTAAGTTTCCACTTTGTCTTTCATCTTCCTATACCCATTGTTTCCCACTACAACCTGTTCTCTTCATCCTTTTACATTCCGACAACTTACCTGCCAAATCTTAAGGTAAACGCTATGATAATAATATAATTGCTTTCAGAAGAAATTTTCTTGATATCAAGGACAGGATTAAATCCTGTAAAACCTGTCTCGAGATAAGAATTAAGAGGTATAAACGTTCGAAGATAAAATCGAGGAGCGAGATACTAAACAACAAATCCATTAAATATTAGTCAATTAATTTGAAGAGTTGTTAGTTTACAGTGAAGGTTCGTGGAAAATATGAATGTCAACAGCTTTGACACCTTCCTTACCTACAAATTCGTAAATGTTCAGGACGTGAAATGGCGGATTTAATACACTCTGTTCAATGCGTTAATCTGAATCAGAATCTAATGAACGGGACAGTGTATCCTCTCTGAACTAAACGACCAATACTCACATCTCGTAATCTACCTTTGAGCTCTCAGACGCAGAATGTCCATCCCATTATTGGCACTCTGACGCCGCGCCGTTAGGATGCGTAATGTCAACACACACATCATAACTGCATTACCCGAATGAAATTTATTACTACCGCCTTCAGTATCATTACACTCGTGTTACGTATTCCAATCGGCAAGAAAGTATCCCATGAATTTCAACCTGACATGAAAAATAACCCAGCGATCATCTGTTGGGCACGGGCTACGATGGTAAGGAATGATCGCGCGCAACAAGGACACTTTGTTGCTTCAACATACGTCTGGAATCGATCAGAGGAAACAACAGAGACCACCGCAGCCGACCTCCAGAATTCTCAACGAGGCTCTGGTCATCTGTCACCCATATTGATTAATTTGCTGTTAGTGATTCCGGGCGTTTCAACTGATAAGGTCATTGGTCCCGTAAGTGTAGAGCATGTTTTTGCTCGGGAGATGACCGTGTCCTTACCCTGCTAGTCGGCGTCGACCTACCGTTGGCTAGCGGAGTTATCCGCATTCAGGTTTCTCCCACCGCTCCACCCGGTACAAGCTCTAAGCTACCGCCCACCGGTATCCCGGCATGTGTGGTACTGTAGTGCATGTTAGTGTAAATGTGTGTGTAAGGGGTGAGGATAGGAACGAAAGGTCGCGCGCGGTCCTTATCCCGATTATTAGGGTACTGCTCCGGCATTCGACCGGTGTTGATCGGAGAAACCACGGTAAACTACCGATCAGAGCAGCCGGCCGCTAGAATTCTGCAGACAGCGACTGAAGCTGACAAGCTAGTGTCGAAAATCGTGCCACCATCGGGACTCCAATCCAGGACCTCCCGGTCAGAGACACTGCAGTGCCATCAGTAGATGCCCTGACTCCGAGGCCAGGAATTTTTCACCCAACTTTTTGAACAGGTTGAAAATCCCCGTACCCGGGTTCCCATAGCCTAGTCGCAACTACCTAACCTGCGATTTCTCTAACTTTGCCCCTCAAGGCCACTCAAATCCCATCTTCGCGATGGAATATGTCACGGAATTTCGCGTCTTTCTCGGTCTTGCCGGTAGAAGTCGCATGATCGCAAGCACTGCGTGATACGGTCACGATCATGCGAAATCTAGCGGAACGACTGAGAAAGATGCGAAATACCGTGACATATTCCATCGCGAAGATGAGATTTGAGTGGGCTTGAGGGAAAAAGTTAGAAAAATCGCAGTATACGCTGACGTACTTAGTTCCCAAGTCGAAAAACAAACACCAAAGAACTAGTCCAAGTCCCACGCGCATGGCACGTGCCACGTGCGTCCGTACCGCCCGGGGCGATCTCATCGCTCGCTCATTAACAGCGCTGGCGATCCATCGGCGCCTCCTTCGCGTCGCAGGCGGGGAGGCGGCGGGCGGCGCCGTTTGTATCGGAAAGTGCTTATGAAGCGGACGCGGCCTCCTAATGCGCCGTGGGGACGGGGGGAGGGGGCAGGGCGGAAGCGATGGCGGTTGGCGGGGGCCGTGGATCGCGAGCGCCGAGATAGATATAGCCCCCCCCCCCCGCCCGCCAGCGCTGTTGGTAAACACGCGCGATCGATGCCGGTTGGTGGCACGCGGCGCGCGTCGCGACTCGAGCTCAAGGCCGAAGTCGCCATTGAAAGGCTCGTAACTGGAGAATGGAGAGCCGGGTGAATGGGCTTCATTCGCTTGGTTAAGAGAAGTGCGCATTACAGGGTTCTTTATTATCAGTTCTCCCACTGGGCGAATAGACAAATCTAATAGAATACGCCCAGATGGTGTGACGCACACTACTGTCGACTGAATACCGCAATTAAGTCGTCTGTAGAGAGTAAAGGACAAAAGGCTGACAAACAAGATTTTTTTAACAAGCCGTGCACGATACTGTTTATTCTTTTTTTCTAAAAGTTGTGCGAAATATTACGAAGTGTGCGTGAAGCATTGCCAAGTGTGTGCCCCATTTCGCAATGCAAACGGCGTGTTCTTTTGCAAACGGCATGCTAAAAATAGCATACACAACACGTGGGCCGTACGTGACGTGAATCGTGCGCTTGTGACCTAACTTACACAAGTACCTTCGGGAGAAAACATCTACAACATAGACGCAAAATGTTAAACATGTTCAAAGAGAAATAGGGGTTAAAGAAAAAAAAAACTATGCGATGATAGAGATGTAAGTGCTTAGAAAGCAGTTAAATGTGAACTGATTCCACGGAAGAACAAAAATCAGATACGAAGTGATCAGAAAGATAAGGAGACACACAGGAGAATAAGAACAAAGGGGAATGAGAAAGAGAGCAAGGGAAAACATGCAACGAAAAACCGATATTGGCACAGAGTTTATATCAGACTTTCACGTGAAAAAAGAAGAAAGAATTAAGTATCACCCTTCATGTCTCTCAATAACAACACAATTGTATACATTTTCTTTTCCTTCAACTTCTTTCGTTGCGTGTAAAAGAATGGTGAAAAACGCTATTAAAAATACAGCATTTATACTTTGTCTTCATTGACTATATTCTTTACAGCAGACTTCCTAAAATGTTACAGATACAGTCACACGTACAGATTACAGTCACACGTACACGCGTAAACTTGTGACAAATTGTTTGCGCGAACTGTGTTCTGATTCAATAATTTACGTGTTAAAGGCGCTTCTTAATGGCTAATAATATTCAGCTAGAGAATTGCTTTGTTACTTACGTGTCATGTTTTTTAAACTACTCTCCCCGGCAACGTAACCTAATATATTTTTATTTTATGCTTTACTAAAACTTCGAATAAAATCAAATGAAATACAACACCCAAAAAGCAAGGTACTACTTTTTGTAGGTAAAGAATTATTTTATTTTGTTAATAAGTTGTTATTTCTAAAATCATTGCATTCACTACCAATCTTAACAGATGGTAGCAGGTTAACAGATGACGTGAGCTATATGCAGGATTGATAGAATGGTGGCCCCTTGTAGGTCACAGCTTTTTGCTGCAAACATGTGAAGAATGCCCATCAGTTGACAAAAAAGGTCAAAACTAATCGCAACCCGGTGATGAACAAATGAAATCAGTAAAATAGGCAACACAACTATACGAGTTAGACTTGCAAATAGGTTTTATTTTTATCGTAGAACAAAATGTTTTTATGAATTACTTCGAAATGTTTGCGTCAGTTAAAAAGTAATTAGACTAAGTAATAAGCGTAGAATTACCCCAATGGTAATAGGCATCAACGCCGTAGTTAAACATCTTTTCTTAGATTCGTTGTTATTTTCTTACGATGGTGTTATTATAATTTTGTATTAATTAAGTTAAAAATTCCCATGCCACAAGTATTGAAATTAATTAATTGACTCCGAGTTCCGTAATTAATTAACCGACCGCAATTTAAAGCTTTCCATTTGAGATCACGTACGTACGTTAATTACCATTTAACAACATTGAATTTTGTAGCATAGAGTCATCACATCTGGCAATACAGCGAAGCATTGTTTCTGCAATAAAAAAAATTGGGTCACAAATGTGGCGATGTAATCGATGCAACTCACCAAAGGATGTTTTAAATCTGTATTTTATCGCGTTATCTGGCAAATTTACATTTATTTCTCCCGTCGGACTATACATTTCAATGAATTCAGTTCCGCATATATAGTATCTTAACCGACGCACGTAATTCCTGATTAGGTGAAATATTATCAATTTCCACGCCATTTTTGGGTAGCCATTATGATCTGCCTAATTAAACTCACCATCATTTGTTTGATTAATTATGTGTGTGTTTTTCGCACTTCGTAGCCCGGTTAGGGAATATACAGCAGAATATGAGATTTTCAGCCGTAGGTGTTTAAATACTCATAGTTTTGACGAAAGCGCACATAATATTTTACGAAAGAAGTTTTGCTGATATTCACAAAATATACCGTAATGTCTATGTAGTGTCCCCAAGGTAGGAGAATAAGGTTTTCCTTATTCGTCTCTATGAGATTGTTCTCGTCCGCTTGACCTGTGAAGCAATCAACATATTTTATGATCGAAGAACAAACGCCTATTTACAGTTCGGGAGTGACAAGGGTTTTACGTTTCTTAAACTTTCATGCGTCACTTACGGAGAAAAGTGTTTAACTTTATAGTGTCTATTGAACTACAACAAATTATCAGATATTTTATACTTTAGTACATAAATAATAATTTTTTACAATCGTCAATTATTTAATCCACTGCTTAGGTCAGCAACATGGACATATCTTTTAAACAAAGCTTTGATTGTTTAAGAGAAGTATTAAAAACACCCCATTAGGAATCACCATCTGATAACGGTGAGTATAAAAACACCTGCTTCAGATGGAGGCCAATTCAATTTTTGTATGTTTTTTGGAAATGAACGTAGTTATTAATTTCCTAACAAAACGAAAGTGTTAGGAATTTTGAATTTGAAAAAAGCATACATTTTCTTTTCTGTTATCTTTTTTTAATTTGCTTAATTTCTACAATTTGCTATACCATCGTATTAGCTCTAACCCCACATTTTCCATATTATTCATTTAACTTACGTTATTTAAGTGGGACAGATAAAAAGAAGCTGTCAGTTTCATTATCGAAGACGTCTTGCGGAATGCTGAAGCCGCCAATTGCAACGGGGAAAGGAGGATGAGGAGACTAATTAATTTGCGCACGTGGTCCGAAGCGAGCGAAAGGCGGGAGATCCATTTTCCGAAAATCCCCGACCTCCCCCGATCTCCTCCGCCCCCGCGCCGTCCACCGCAGAGAGCCTCGTCCTCGCTGCGAGTAATTTGTCATTTCCCGCTGATAACGAACCGCCGAGCTCCGTCTGCCCGCCTGGGCGAGTTGACTTCTTATTTTTCTGGGCGGCCGGTCCTCGGGTGCGGGGCCGCTCGCAATCTTTTCCCCGTCGGCCGAGGGCTTTTGTGAAATTATTTACTTAGTCGTGGGGATCGGCGGGGCGGCCGGGGCGGGCCGCGCGGAGCCGGCGGGCGCCCGGGCACCGAGGGACGCGACGTATCTCTGCGCGGTATCTGAGCCCCGTCCATCCATCCCCTCCCCGCCCGCCCCGCCCCCGACGACGTAATTAGAGGGGTTGATAACGCGGATTCTGGCTGCTGGTTGGGGAGGGTGGGAGAGGGATGCTCGAGGATTTGAGGTGAAGAGCGGAGTGCTGGCGGGTTGATTCTGGCGGGCGCTGAGGGTGGGGCTGAAGACTGGCAATTTCTACTAATTAGACAGTATCTTTTTTGGGGGATGTCTGAAAGAGCTGTGGGTATTCCTAAGAACGTAGTATGTTGAACTTGACTCACTCATAGTAGAGGAATTTAGTTTGAGTTTTGAGATCAATGAAGTTGTATTTCACAACAGAAGAATATTATCCTGAACAATTAGTGAAGCATTTTAGTGATTCACCTGTCAGATATTATAAACATTTTAAAAACGTGTATAAATTTAAATGTACTAGTTACTCGAATTCATTAAGAAAGTTGTAGAAAAACAATGTAAATGCTTATTGAAATGCAAAATAGCAGTAAATTACATTGTTTTAGAGCATTATTATTACAAGTTTTCTACATAAATCAAATCTTAAAATGCAATACAATTTCTTTAAGAATTTGTCAATTACTTGCCAATTTCATTCTTATAAATAAATCATACGTTCAAGGGGCATAGGATAGACAACAAACTCAATGGCACTTAAGATCTGTAAAATATAATGATTATAGGGGCGCAACAATAATTCTTCGAAAATAGAGTAAATTCTGGTTTTCCTGATGAAAGACCAGAAGAATATTTTATTAAGAGTACGTATATAATTGCCATAAATATTCCAGTTTTCTCGTAAAAAACAAAATAAAAAAACAACCAAAAACGTATTTTTCCAGCGAATCAATTCACATTTAAAGGACTTTCTTTTAAGTAGTCGAGGTCGCCATTGCGGTCTTAGAAATACTTTAACGGGACTTCTGAAAACCTAATATGGCGAATTCTGAGAAAACTCAAGTGATTAAATTCCTTGGAATACTCTGGATCTTCTCAAACGAAAAACGAAATAAAGTAATAAGAAAACAAACACAGGTTCATCCTGAGAAAGGAAATATTTTAAAGTTTTATGAGAAAACAGCGAAATACACAATTCTGAGAAATCTCTTCATTGAACATTGCTGGCACCCTTCCATATCAGGCGCATAACAGAGATCTTTTGCTGAAAGGTAACATTACGATTAGGATTACGGTTTCAGTGCTACAACGGTTAGCGTATAGGATATAGCACTTATAGGACGTATACACACAATTTCTCGGCTTGAAATCCGATCGAAGTCGTGAATTTTTAAGGGCAAAGAAAATTCTTCGTTTGCCTTCCATCGAAAGTCAGTGAAGCCGGGTATCTATGTTGGAAATCTATTGCATGTATAAGGTACTCAAGACTAAAAGAAGCCTCTAAGCTCTACTTCATCGCCCGTTTCGTCGCTCCAGTGATACATTCTTTCTCTGCTAGATGGCGAAAACAGCGTAGTGAAATTTGTGTAGCCAGGTCTGGTGGCCTGAGCCTAAACAATCACGTAAATAGAATCATAAAAAACAACACAATTTAAAAAAATAAACCATCATTCAACTGCATTGAGTAGGTTAAAAGCAGGAAGACATGGATAGAAAGAATGCTGCAACTCTGATAATTATCTCGCGTGATATTATAATTAAGGAGAATTCATAGAATCATTGACAACAAAGCGTTTCCCCTCGATCGATCTATTGTAGATCTTCACAGCGAAAAGAAACTGCGTAAAACAGCTTAGCACTCATCACCTTATCTTCTGCGTAAAAATTAAGAATTCAACTAGTCTATTACAAAAAAGCGTTTAATACACATATCAACTTAAAATAAAATTGCATTTGGTCTATTGCGTTGTGTAACACAAACACCTCACTAGCAAATCAACCGTCGCGAAATGTTTTGGGTTATGCTTTGCCGTTTCCCCGCTCGCACTTCCCCGAGCAGTCCTGCGGACGCAGCGGTGGTGTCATGTCCCTCACGTGGCCGCCTCCACAATCCTCGTGTACGACTCAATAAAGGAGCGCAGGAGAGCGTCGTGAGCTCCGGCTGGGAAACGACCCCTCACGCGCTTCGTTACGCAGACGCGCGTCCTTTTACGACCCGACAGTTGGCGACGGCCAAGGACACGCCGCCCACGGGGTGGCTCGCTGGGTGGGCACCGTGCGAGGTGGCTGAGAGAGACTGTCCCCACTGGGAAGAAATGTGCGTTGGCGGACGACACAATCTGACAGCGAGGAGGAGAATCATTTGAATATGACTGGGGAGGTATGGACGTGAAAAAAAGGGAAAGAAATATTGAAGCATGTATTTTTGATACTTGTGGAGAAGAAATTGTACTTGAATGAACTGGAATAAGAATTGATTGCGTCGGTTGACCGTGAAAAAAAAATGCAAGGAGTGTATTCATTATGAATGATTTTAGGCGGTAAAGAAAAGGGAGGGGGAAACATCATTGTATTTGTTTCACAGATGTCCTCAGAATTGGTGGCAATGGACACGCCGCATACAAGGATGGCTCGCTGGGTGGGCACGGTGCGGGTTGGCTGAGAGAGACTGTCCCCACTGGGAAGAAATGTGCCATGGTGGACGATACAATCTGACAGCGAGGAGAAGCATCATTTGAATATGACTGGAGATCTACGGACGTAGAAAAGAGGGAAGGAAGTATTGAAGTATGTATTTTTGATGCTTGTAGCAGAAGAAATTGTACTCGAATGAACAGGAATAATAGAATTGATTGCGTGGGTTGACCGTGAAAAAAATACTGCAAGGAGTGTATTCATTATGAATGATTATAGGCGGTAAAGCAAAGGGAGGGGGGAAACATCATTGTACTTGTTTCACAGATGTCCTCAGAACTGGTGGCAATGGACACGCTGCCCACGGTGGTGACTCGTTGTGTGGGCACGGTGCGGCGTGGTGTAACTGCGAGTCTATTCCCCACTGGGAAGAAATGTGCGATGGTGGACGATACAATCTGACAGCGTGGAGAAGTATCATTTGAATATGACTGTGGAGGTATGGACGTGGAAAAAAGAGAAAGAAATATCGAAGTATGCATTTTTGATGCGTGCAGTAGAAGAAATTGTACTTGAATGAACTGGAATAATAGAATTGATTGCGTGGGTTGACCATGAAAAAAAATACTGCAAGGAGTGTATTCATCATGAATGATTTTAGGCGGTAAAGAAAAGGGAGGGGGAAACATCATTGTCCTTCTTACACAGATGTCCGTATTTTTACATCCTCAGAATTGGTGGAAATGGACACGCTGCCCATGGTGATGGCTCGTAGGGTGGGTACTGCGCGGTTGCAAGAGGCTGTCCCTCACTGGGAAGAAATGTGGGATGGTGGAAGATACAATCAGATGAAAATGATTCGGCAGATACGGACGTAGAAAAAAGGGCGTTGAAATATGTATTTTGACGATTGTTGCAGACTTGTTCAGTACTTGAATGAACTGGAATGAAAGAATTGATTGCGTGGGTTAGCCGTTAAAAAAATATTGCAAGGGATGTATTCATTATGAATGATTTTAGGCAGTAAAGGAAAGGGATGGAAAAATCATCACTGTCGTTGAAACACAATGCCCGTATTTTCACATCCTTAGAATTGGTGGCAACGGACACGCCGAGTAAGGAGATGGCTCGCTGGATTCATTGGGCGTGGCTGCAGGAAGTGATACGCTAAGAGATGTGGGATGGAAGTCTCAACCTGACAGAAAGAAGGCGAAGTATCATTTGAATATGAATATGAATATGAAGGTGGGTCGTCGAAAAGAAGAGGAAGATTTGGAATTCGTACTTTTCAGGCACATCGCTGATGAAAGTGTACGAAGACTAAAGTGGTTGCATGGGTTAACCATGAAAAAAGTATTGATTCCATGGCGTGTATTCATTATGAGCGATGCTAGGTCATAAAGGGATGTGATAGCGAAGATTTCTAAAAGTGACCGTTGCTCAGATATGTATCTTTTTGCTTGTGTTGGGACAGCAATGAACGCGCTGCGCGAAGTGATTGTTCGTTGGGAGAATAGGGTGAGGGATGATTGGTGGAATGAAGAAAATGAGAATGTAAGAATTGGGCCACGAATAGACAAAATTATGTAGTATGGGCGACTTCTGGTGGAAGGTTTGGAACATTATGTTGGAAAAAACGACACAGTGACAAGATACAGGGAGGCATTGATATAATACATTTATTTCAATACAATGCGATCAACAAAAATGTATCGACTGAATTACAAGTATTTCATGTAAGAAATGAGTTCTGGTTAACAGATGTAAAAATAATGTGTACTCCTCAAACGCTATGTATTAATATTAAATTATTTGGGCGAAAATTGCTTACATTTTATGCATTAAAATATACAATTCAAATGACTTCTCTTTTAGTTGGCAACAACTCTGAAGTCTTCCCGACAAGCGATTTTCTGAGTTTGTGTTGTCCTCGCGTCAAACGCTTTACTGCCGCACCTGCGGCTCCAGCTTACTCCCCGCAACACCGGCATTTTATGGGCCTGCGTCACCTCGGGCCCGGGAGTGGCTTAGCGGTCCAGGTGGAAGCACGCTCGATTTAGCCGAACCACCGGACATCACGAGTATACAACCTCCGCAAACCACACTTCCAAAATTCGAATCTGTAACTGGAATTTTTGTCGCCTTTTGACGTTATTAACACATTAACGATTCGGCTGTCGGTACTTAACGTATAGAATGTTGTTTTTCTTTTTCAGATACATGGAATTCGTATTTCACAAACTCCAAATTGTTCATTTTCTATCGTATATCGCATTTTAGTATCAATTTCTTAATTAAATGCTTTTGTGCACGTTGTAGCTATTTAAAGACACATCGAAAAATTGTAATTGATGTTCGAGCAAAATAACTGTGAGAAAGAGAAACCTTTCTCTTTTCGTTTCTTTGAGGGAGAATTAGGGTACACCTAGTTTCATTATAGTATTAGCTGAAACGAGACATATTACATAGACATCAATATTTAAAACCAAAGCGAGTCAAGATAAAGTTAAGTCATCGGTTTTTGTTTTACAGACATTTTACGTGCATTCCTGTGACAGACGATTGCGTTGATGGCAGAATTCTTTCGAGGTGTCGCGAAACATTCAATTCCTTACATGAATTCAAACACTTTTCCCCCACCGTTCTCATTTTGTCTCTACTAAATCCACCCCTAGATCAGAACGCATCACTCCCACATCCCCGCCTCACCTTTCATCTGAAGTCCATTGTGACCCAGCACACCTACACTCAACCCCTACTCCTCATCATAACGCCACCATCTGGTGTCCCCTCAGATTTACTGTGAGCATCTGAAACTTCCTCCCCGCGCCACCTGTCCCTCCTCAAGTTCACCCTATAGCCCCGCCCTGTCTTCTCTGTAATCCACCCTAATCACAGCCCCACCGGGTCTCGTGCCCCATTGCTTCGCATCACAGCCTCACCTTCCTCTGAATTCACTCTGAGCATATGACACTCCCTCCCCTCCACGCCTCTCCAAAACCCGGGGAAGATACAGCCGATCATTTCGGGGGGGAAGATACAGCCGATCATCGTAAATTTTTGTTAAATCAACATACTTTTTATTATATTGTATATTATTTATGTACTGCAGTAATGATACTACGCGGTATTGGTTAAATAATTACATAATTCGACCAAAAATAATTATTTAAATCAATTTTGTCAAATAAAGGAAAAACGAAAACTCTAGGCCATTTGGGGAGTCCATGCCCCCCTGGATCCGCCAGTGTCCTCAACTACATTCCTCAGATTATCACACGTGTCACATGGGAGCTTTCTCCTTGCCTTGAATTCACCGCTATTCCCATACTTGCTCCGTGTCTTCTCAGGTCTCTCAACGCTACACGTTCCCACCCTTGTCCACCCGCTCTCTATCTTCTCCCATATCCCCCTTTGCACAGTCATACCCTCTCCTCGCACATGCTCCCCGTTTCGTATGCCACCAAGTCCACCAGCGCACCGCATCCCTTCTCTATCTCTTTCTTCGAGTCCCCTCCCCTGTGCTGGGAGCAGCCGGCCCCTCGCCCCAGCCTCTCCAGGAGCGAGATCGCTTTTGTAACAGTATCTAAAAGTATTATTGTCAGCACCTACGTCCAACGAGAGGACGTCTTCATTTATAAATAATAAAAAATACTTGAAACAGTGATATCAACATAATTCAAACGCCAATTTAAAGAAAAAATTATGAAGATCTATAAAAAATAAAATACCAAAAATCTATTTTTTGGCTGAAAATCCATTCCGGTTCCAGAAATTAAAGTCCACCCTGCACATGCTATTCCCATCCTTGCTTGGTGACCTCTAAGGTCCATCAAAGCTACACGTCCTCACCCTTGTCCTCCCGATTTGTATCTTCTTCTTCTTCTTCTATATCCCTCCTTTGCACAGTCATACCCTGTCCTCGCGCATGCTCCCCGCTTCGTATGCCTGCAAGTCCACCAGCGCACCCCGTCCCTTCTCCATCTCCTCCTTCGAGTCCCCTCCCCTGTGCTGGGAGCAGCCGGCCCCGCTCCGCGCCGCCTCGCCCGGAGCCAGAGCGCTTTTGTGACGCGCGGGCCGCGCCGCTTTTGTTGGCGTTTTCAATCAGGGGCCTGGCGCCGCGGGCGGGGACGGCGTCCTCGCCGGCGCGGCGCCGCCGAGGACGAGGCAGCGCGGCGCGGCGCGGCGCGTGGCGATCGCGCCGTCCTCGCGGGCTGCGATTGGCAGGTCGCGGAGGGGAGCCGGCTTATCCGCCAGGGTCGCGGCGGGCGCGGGATGAGCCCTGGATTGCGCGTGATGTGTTTGGAGAGCGACCAAATTGGAACATTAGGGCAGATCGGGGAATCACTCACATGTCCCACATCGGGGGAGGTGGCTCAGGATATTAACTCGTGTCACTGCAGTGGCTCTGACAGCGAGGTTCTAGATTCGAGTCCCAACGGTGGCAGGATTTTCGACACTAGTCTAATAGCAATGTTGAGTTCTGTCGCTGCTTGGAGGAGAATTCTAGCGATAAGCTGTTCTGATCCATAGTTTGCTATGATTTCTCCGAACAACACCTGACGAATACCGGAGCAGTAACCTAACAAACGGGGCAAGGACCGCGTGCGATCTTCCCTTCCTCTTCTTTGTCCTATCCTCATCCCTTACACACACACTAACATATATGACGCTACCACACACTCTGGGAGATCGGTCAGGAGCTTGTCCCGGATGGGGCGGTGCCCCGCTGGTAGGAGATACCTAGTGAGGGAAAACCCTAGAAGCCGATGTAGATCGACGCCGGTTCTCGCCAGCCAGCATAGGAAGATCGCCGCCACCTCCAAAGGAAAAAAATGCACAACACGTACGGGACTAATGTCTTTAGCATTTAACGCACCCGGAATCGCTAACAATCAACATTTCTTAGAGACAGGAGATCTCACATTGAAGTCAACACTGTTTTCTTAAGCATACGGTTTATTAAAATTTCTTAAAACGACGATTTTATATTAATGAATATAATATTATAACGAAAAAACTAAAAAAGTGAATATGAATATGTGATTGTAGACATCAACATCTTTTCTTTAATGCTGACGTTTGAAAGATTAATCGCAAACAAAAATTGAGAGTAAATGATTCCGGAAATACGAGTAATATTTTTAGAACCGATGGTTAAGTTCTCTTAAATTAATAATAAAATAACTAATTTGGCTGACATTACATGGAATCGCGGATTTCCTGTGAGATAATTTTCCTCACGAGTCACGAAGCATTTGAACATTTTTACACAAACGTGACGTGAAAAAGATAAATGCGGTTTTCAACGAAGCAGAGCTCTCTTTAAATATTTAGAAAATTATTTAATTTCAATATTTTATTGAAATATTTTAAAGAAACAGTCATAGATAGCTGAATACAAGGTACGAGGCCGAGACCCAGGAAATCGAGTGAAGATTGAAAAATCAGGCCAGTCCCGCTCCTTTCCCAGCAATAGGGACGGGGCGGATTGGGCCCTTCCGGAGCCCGATCGGAGGTCGGCGAGCCCACACGCCGCGGGCGGCTGCGGCGTCCGATGCTCCGTTATTACCGGCGCGGGCGGGGCGGGGCGGGCGGCCGCCACAGTGGGCGAGTGGACCGAGGGCGGGCGGGGCGGGCCGCCACAGTGCGTGAGTGGGGGGAGGGCGCGCTGGGCGGCCGGGGGCGGTCGGACGCCACGTTGGGCGAGTGGTCGGAGTGCGGGTGGGAGGGGCAGGCGAGGCGGCGGGGCGACAGGGCGGGCGGGCGGGTGGGTGGGTGGTGAGGCAGGGCGGCCGGGGTGGCGCGGCGGGCGGGGAGGTGGGGCGGGGAGGCGGAGCGGGGAAACGAGCGGGCGGGCGGGCGGGGCGCCCGGGGCGGGCGAGGCGGGCGGGGCGGGCGAGGCGGGCGGGGCGGCGGGGGCCGGGAGGCGGGGGCCGGGGGCGGGGGGCAGGGCGGGCGGGCGAGCGGTGCGGTCGGTCGCCACAGTGGGCGAAGGCCGGGCGGGCGGGCGCCGCGGGCCCCAATAAAGCCGAGTGGCCCCGTGGCGCCTCATTGTGGCGCCCGCGGCCGCCGAAATGAAACCGCGCGCGCGCGCCGCGCCGCACGGCGCCGGGGTGATTGCATTGATGGTCCGGGGCACGTCAACTACCGTGGTTATCACCACCGTTCACGTACTGAAAGTTCCTTTTCCGGGAGGTGGCGATGATTTCTTCCCCGCTGAATGGACAGAGCCGACGTTGCCGTAAAGGTCAGGTTGCGTGGAATTCCCCCTCTAGATATCTCCCCAGCGAGGCACCGCCCCCGCCGGGACACGTTCTGAGCTCCCGACCTGTGTGTTAGTGACGGACAGTAAAAGAATGTGAGGGCAAAGGACAGGAAAACGATAATGAAGGAAAGATTGGGCTTCACTCCGGCATTCGCCTGGTTTTGATTCCGATCGCATGGCGGGAGATTTCGATCTCACTATTTAGCTAATGTCTAAAATCCGTTCAAGCTCTAGAATGCGGCAATGACAACTTAAATGGTTTACCGCGCCGAGCCCAGGGTTTTGGACCCCGTGTCGAATCCCGGGCCAGCACCACTGAAATGGCTCAGGGAAACCACTGTCCTACCGGGAGGTCGTATTTCGAATTTCGATGGTGGTGGATTTTCGACAGTAGCGAGATAGGCTGTCTGGAGGTGAATCGTAGCGGCAGATAGATCTGATCGGTAGTTCTACGATGCGGTGGTTCTGATCTGATCCGTTGTTTCTACGATGATTCCCAGGCGAATGCCACAGTAGTACCCATACAAATAGGTCACGGACCGCGCGCGATCCTTCCTTCCTCGTCTTTGTTCTATTTTCTCCCTTCATATCACTACATCAAACATGCCGGGATATCAGACGGGAGTTGGCAGAAGTCCCGGCTGGGGTGGCGCTTCGCTGGCGAAGATACCTGGAGAGGGGAAAACAAGCGGGTTCACGTGTAGGTCGGCACTTAATCTCACTTCCTACCTGAGGAGGAACACAGTCTCCTCCCGGATATAACAGTCACTACAGGGACAAACAACCTTAGCACCTGACGCGCTCGAACATTCGAAATATACATCAATCAATGGAGTTTTGTGTCGGACCTCGCGTGCGCCTTCGCCTGCGCTCGGACGCTCTTCACCTACACACGCAGCACTCAAAGCTTACGCTTTTTGAATATTCTCCACAAAATCCTGGGCCTCCGAATCTGGAGTACCTTATTTCCTCGACTGCACCATTTTCATTTTAACTATAAATATTCATCATATCTTTGGTTCTTCTAACCGTTTTATTGCTAAATTTGTATACGTTATCAACTCTGTCACCTACAAAAGTTGTTTACATTTATCAAGGGAATTATCTCACGAGACTAGAAGAAATAAGGTAATGTTGGTACGGTTTCCTTTCTTGTTTTACAGTGCTTGAAAAATATGTAAATCAGAAATTAAAATCTGACAAATCAGTTACGATGTATGGCGCTCATCCGAGAAGATTAATAGATGGGGAAACTCGTATATGATAAGGTTTCCCGAAAGGCGCCAGGAAGTAGCAGAAATATAGAAGGCTTTTCAAAAAGGCCTGAAATTCGTCGCAGTTCCAACAACGAGCGGGCCGGGCATCGAAAGACCGCGGTCTTCTCTCTTCTGTATCCCCCTTTGCAGCCGCGCACAAGAGCACGTCTCCATCGGGATGAAAACAAATGACTGCAGCCCATTAGGGCGTCGGCGCGTCGGAGGGCCACCGAGGCACAATGGCGGCGCGAGACAATTGAAGAGCGGCGCGCGCGATATTGCGAAACGGCCGGCGCGCGCCGCTGCTGCGCTCTCCAGGCGACGAAACGCAATAAGGCGCCATCCCCGACGCCTCGACCGCTCCGCCGTCGCGTGATCTGCCTCCTCCTCCTCCTCCTCCTCCTCCCCCTCCCCTGTGGCTCCTTCTGCCCTCACGTCAGCCTCCGTCGCCTCTGCCCCCTCCGCTCCCGCCGCTGCCTTCTCCACCGCCTGCACATCCTCTTCCTGCTCCTTCTCCATCTCCTCCCTCTCCTCGACCTTCTGCAGTCCCTCAGCCTCTTCCTTCTCCATCCCCTCTCCCTCCTCCATTTCCTCTTCCTCCTCTTTGCGGACCAGCTCCTCCCTCTCCTCGACCTTCTGCAGTCCCTCAGCCTCTTCCTTCACCATCCCCTCTCCCTCCTCCATTTCCTCTTCCTCCTCTTTGTGGACCTGCTCCTCCCTCTCCTCGACCTTCCGCAGTCCCTCAGCCTCTACCTTTCCCCTCCTCCATTTCCTCCACCTTCTCCATCTCCTGCTCCGCCTCATTCCCCGCCGCCGTGGCCGCGTGAGCTGCCTCCTATTAAACCAGTCTCGATGTCCTCTTTTTCTCGCCTTTAGCTTCCGCCATTGGCGACCCGGTGCGAGGGCCGCGCGAATCGACTTTAAAGCTATGTGTTTCCGCGTCGACGGAAATATGGACTTAATAAAGATGAAGGGTGGAGCGGCATAAAGGAATGTTCCGTAGTTCTGAGGCGAGGAATGTGCAACGGTCAAGTGCTGTTGAATTGTTTCGTAACGTGAAATTTCTCAATTTAGTGTCGCACGTGAGAAGTACGCGATAGCTGTGTCGTCAAAAGGAGAATGCGTTTTACTCGGATTGAGATCTGAGTAGGGTCACCAGGCACAGCTTAATTCATAGAATATGCAACACATCGATATCATTCTTTCATAACAATATAGTTTGATTTAGTGCAATAAAAACGTAATGTTTTATCTAAATAAAGCTGGTATACGATATTCTGATATTTTTCTAAAACGAGAGATAAATACATTTTGAGTGCACAAACGTGCGAAGGATTAACCAAACCAATCATTGATTTATTTTGTCCATTTGCGGAATAACCTAACGATTTTAAATAACATGCAAAAATAGAAACAAGCTTTCGGGTAATAATTAACTTATGAAAAACGGTATTTAACATTAGGTAACTTCCCTAAAATTCCAAATACGAAGCGACAGAAGAAATGACAGCTGTCCATTAATGTGGACATAAAATAATTTTCTGAAATGATTTTAAGAGCTGAGAGAATTGAAAACATTTATTCTGATCCCGAATGAAAATAATGATCATAAATGAATTGATAACATTATTAGTTTAATGAATTTGCAATAAACATCCATTACCATGAACGGGAACATAAAATCATTATTCAATAAATTTTTTTTTAAAAGGAACATAAAATCATTATTCAATAAAAATTTTTTTTAAAAGAATATAAAATTAGTTTCTGATCATGTTACCCTGAGTAAAATCCGGGACTGAAACAGTGATATTAAGCCAGTGTGTAATATTATTTATTTATTGCGAATGTATCAGCAAAACATTTCAATTATTTAAAACTATACTTTTATTTAGTACACAACTACCCTCGTACATTCATTGACCCCGAAGATAAGTATCAATAGTACATATAAATTTTATACTTTCATATGTTTGGAAATTCACCCATATTGATAACGTGTCCAAAACGTGACAAAACAACACAATCCACTTCCTAAAGTTGGTAAGGTTGCTGTTACAAAGGCCATGGCAACGCCTGTGTCGAAGCCGCTGCCTCATTTGTCACTCGCTGTTCAGAGGGCTGCATTCGGATTAGTCAGCTGGGAGAGTCCTCCGGGCACAGAGCAACTAGTTTAACAGGATGATCAGAGTTAGCCGGCCCCTCCTGAAGGCGGGCCGCCGCCCGGCCCTCCGGCGAATTAGGCGGCGCTGGGAGCAACTGCGGCGAGGGCCAGCGACGGGACGGGCGGCAAGGGCAGCGCCGCCCAGGAGCAGCTTCTTGTAGGACAGACTACACAGAACGACGGCTAATGAGGGAACGGCGCATGGCGACGCCGCGAAACCATGGTAACACGCGGACAACGAAGATGGAGAAGAAGATGAAGGAGGGGAGGATAAAGCCGAAAAAAATGGAGGAGGTGAAGGAGAAAATAATGCAGTTGAAGATGAAGAAGAATGTTTAAATGAAAACGGAGGCTTCCGCCACCAGAATCAATTGATTCTTGGCTGATTGGTAGACTGTGTCTACCTGGCAGACTAGGTGACTGGTAAGTCATATACTTGGGTTTTTCGTTCTGGGCGAACCAAGGCCACGGACGAAAAATGGAGAGGGAAGGCTTTTTCCAATAGTGAGCGGCTATTCACTACTGTGTTGTGTCGTGGAAGCTCCCTATTGGAGAAAGCCTTCCCTCTCCATTTTTCTTCCGTGACCTTGGTGCGCTAAGAACGAAAAACCCAAGTATAGACATCTGTGCTGAACAGGCAAGAATTGAAGAAAGATAATTGATTTAGTAAGGGGGCAAGAACAACTTTAGGATAGTGACGAAACATTCAGTAAATACATTTGGTAATATATCTTTATTGACTAAGAAATTTATCTGTACGAGTGTGTGATCTCGCATGAAGAGATCGTGCACCCATAACTACGAATCCTCTTCACAACAGTGACTGAGAGGGGTACCAAATGCTGACGATAAGGTAGATGAAAGCTTACGAAATTAGAATATAAGAGCATATCACAGAAAAGCTGATGACTCGCGTTGAGATAAAACTTGGAATCGTATTATGGCTCGACAAAAGCTTTAAGCCAAATACTAACGGAAATGCGGGAGAGAAACGGTAGTAGAGGATTGTGAAGGAATGTGATGTTCATGCAATGGCAATGGAAAGAGAATAGAAGAAATAAAATGACAATAATGCTAATAATCGGCAACAATATTACAACGAAATAGAAGTAATAGAGAAACGAAGTACTTTCAGGAAACCTAATTGCAGCACAAACGTACGTCTTAATGAGAATCAGACTGACTTGTATTTTAGGCAAGCATAGTGGCTGCTTGTGAATGAGAGGATGCTCCACTTACCTAAGGGAAGGATAATCATGAAACACTCGCAGAGGGCGAACAAATTTCTCTATTTACACAGAAAGAGACAGGTACAAGTACCTGGACAATGTTTATAGCGTACGTGTACCATACTCCAGAAGTGTTCTGACGTCCTAGTTATGATAGATGGTCACAATCATTAATAGAGTTCCTTAATGTGTTCTGGGAGCGTTTTTTATCCGACACCTGACAAGTTCTTCGAACGTACAGAGTACTTTTTAGAATTGATGAAATACGTAGTACTCCAGTGTAATAGACAAAGAAGATATTGACAAAGAGAAAGAAACGTCAATGATAACATGGGCGAAAGACTGCCACTGAAGATCACTTTCACGTCACTTCAGGATCTTTCAAAATCTTTCCCCTACGACGATAACTAACAGCAATCAAATAGGAAATGCAGAGGCATCGGAGTCAGGGCGAACATCTGGAATGGTAGTGGCGAGTGCGTCTGTGACGTACGAGGGGTAGTTGGCGGAGCGGCCGCTGGCGGAGGAAAGGGCGAAGGAGAAGGCGAAGGAGAAGGCGAAGGCGGTGCGACAGGCTTAGGCTTGGCCCGCGGTCTGGCAATCCATTCCGCCCGTCAAATTGCAGCGCGAGTTTGGCAGCGGCGCGGGGCGCAACGGAACCCGCCAGCCCTCCTCGTCTCCTGCGCACCTCCTTGCGAATGGCGAAGGGCTGGGGGGGGAGTCAGGGAGCATGCAGCAAAGGAATGGCCAGGACAAGACGGAAACGCTGTTCGGACGTGATCCCGCATGATTTTGAAAGAGCAGCTCGGATAAACGAAGGGGCTGTTCGGACGTGATTCCGTATGATTTTGAAAGAGCAGCTCGGATAAACGAAGGGGCTGTTCGGACGCGGTCCCGTATGATTTTGAAAGAGCAGCTCGGATAAACGAAGGGGCTGTTCGGGACGCGGTCCCGTATGATTTTGAAAGAGCAGCTCGGATAAACGAAGGGGCTGTTCGGACGCGGTCCCGTATGATTTTGAAAGAGCAGCTCGGATAAACGAAGGGGCTGTTCGGACGTGGTCCCGTATGATCTTGAAAGAGCAGCTCGGATAAACGAAGGGGCTGTTCGGACGCGGTCCCGTATGATTTTGAAAGAGCAGCTCGGATAAACAAAGGGGCAGCGCCAGGATACGCTCAGTTCGCCGCCGTCTGGAGGAGAATTCTAAAGCTGATAGGTAGATGTTCGTGCTTTCTCCTATCAATAACACGCGGGTGTCGGAGCGAGCGGATCGCGAACAAACTTTCATGCTTCTTCTTTGTCTTATCCTCTCCCTTTACACGCTCTTCACTACCGTTCAGAGCTTGTAGCCAGAGCTTGTTGCGAGTTCTTCACCGTTAGAGCTTGTCCCTGCTGTCGCGGTGCCCCGCTGGACGAAGTATATGGAAACCTACGCCGCCAACCACCGTGTAGGTAGACACCAGATTTCTTCATCAAGTGGGAACGGAATCACCGCCATCTCCGGGATAAAACATTCTCTATACTAACGGGTCTAATGACCATAGCAGTGGAACATCTACAAAATTATCATCAATCTAATACAAAAGTTCAGTACTCATGCATGGAAACTAGTATTTACCTTCACCGTTTATTGATTGGAAAATGTTTGCTGGCGATACAACAAAATTAACTTTGCCGTACGTATGTCGCAAAGAAGTCATGACGGTATAAAACAACTGGATAAGCAAAGAAAACAAAACAATGAGACATGAATCATTAAGGCTAAGTCTTCATCTCAATAAGTGTTTCCCGTCCTCTCCACTCATATTGAGCACTAACTATATATATATATATATATATATATATATATATATATATATATATATATATAAAAATAAAAAACGGCATGGTGCGGGAATTTATTTATCAGAGTGATCTTTTTGATGGGTATCCTTCATGGCGTTGCCTGACTTTTACGTAAACGCAGAAAGTTACGTTCCCGGTTCGCTTGTTCGCTGTTTTGGTTTTAACAATGGGTAAGCCACAATACTTAGGCAGCGTGCTACTCCAAAGGAATTTTGTATTTTTGTTTGTAAGAAAAAAACATATTTTGTGGGAATGTTTGATTCTTGGTCGTTCAGAAATATTCGGGTTGTATTTGGAAGCAATCACTCCAGTGGTAGTATTTTTGGCGACAGATACATCACTTTCTCGTAAACAACATCACTTTCTTGTAATTTATAATCCCTAGAGTATATCCCTGTAAATTTTTACAAGTTCGTTCTAAAAATAATGTACGTTACTCGTAGGAAAGTGACTCTCCGTTGCCCATCTCATTTCAAAACTCTATTACACGTTAGTATTTTATTCGTTCGCCAAAGGCTCACTTCAGTTCAAGTTATGTAAATTACTATGTTCGACAGAACCAAGATTCAATTACATTAAAAGGGCGGAAGGCACTATACTGATTCTGTATTCTAATGCTATTAACTCATTATAAAACTACGTTCCAGCACTTGGACACTTCCATAAAGTTTTGTTGAAAGAAGTCTAACGCGTAAGTCATTAAGCTTCAAAAATGTATATTCTCTTTATCTGGTTTATAAATGTGCCTTTGCGTCAAATGAGATATTAAGTTATAATTATGATACAATGAGTCTCTTGTGAAAAAGTAGTTAGAATATAATATTTTATTGCAGAACAGATTTGAGTATTTCATCTCGTGAACAAAGTGAAACTAATTTCAAATAAACACCTAAAAATAATTAAGGGATTCAATGAGATTTTTTATTATTTCACTTCTCTAAAAAATTGGAGACTCGTGTCGTTCTCTGATTCTGAAAATCCGTTTGAGAGCTGAGAATTTTCACTACAAATCTGTTTATTTAGCAAATTCTCACTCAGGAAACAGAACACATAATTTGGAGTATTTTTTTAGAAGGAAGTAGAGATCCTAATTCTGCCTTCCGCTGGAAAACGCAAACTCGGGCTTGTGCGTCGGAAATAATGAAACATTCCTGGTCGTTCTTTCTCTCTGAATACTCTTCAGCGTAATTTTCTGACTACACAACCAAATAAAGAATTTCGACACAATAAGCGATGAAGACGCTGAAAACATTCTTTGTGGCTTCTAAGGAATGCGTCAAATTAGCAACAGGAACAGTCGCCCCCCTCCTGCCGCTTCGGAAGTCCTTTGATCTGCGAAACACAATTCCGAACAGAACAGACGTTCCGCGCCGTCGTCTTTGCGTCGTCACGAAGCAGAGCAAGAGGCTCCGAGAGCGGAGTTGGAGGTGATGGAATACGGAAGGTTCTGAATGCAGCTGCGAACAATAAATATCACGGGTTGCATGAAGAACAAATATTTTTTTGAAAATTCGCCATAATCGGCTACGTTCCACATTTGGACATTTAGAGAAATTTTGTTATACGGCGGGACTAAAATCGGGACTTAGATAAATATGTTCTTACATTATGAATTGTAATATATTTGTTTTTGTTTATTTTTTTAATAAAACACATGGAATATCAAGTCTCTCATTTTACCAAAATGTTTTTGCCACTCCAGTTGACGGCGCCCTAGCGACCGTCGTATTCTCTACATTTCGTCCCTCACTCTTTTTTTCGGTATCGCTTTGGGAGCTGTCTCTTATCAATGTTCAGAGAGTCGAGTTCAGGTGCAGCTCCGCTGTCAGTTCGCACGGGTAGTTTGCTTAGCGCAGGATTCCTGTGTGCCACTTTGCAGAACGTAAGTTGCTACTAGCGAGAACCTAAATTGTTCAATGTTCTGATTAATATAATTTTACTCTAACGTTTAGTTTAATATACTCGGAAACATCAGTTAACTTTTCACAGCATGCTCCAGTGACAATTCCTTACCACGCCACAGCTACATAGTATGCCTTCCACAATTAACCCGGCAATACGTGTAGTAAAAAAGATAAAGACAATAATTACTAAGTCGCACATTTAGTATACATTCAGTACGCAATTTGTTTCAAGTATTAATCCCATTTTGATTCTACGTGGCTACGCTGAATGCATTTAAGTCAGTAAAAAGCCTCCGTTCTAAATTTACGTCGAATCGGATCTTGGATTTCACCTCCGACGGCATCTTTGCTTCGAAGATTCCAGAAAGAGACCTTGTCACAATGAAGAGAAAAACAACTGCCGTTAGGAAACGAATGTATTCAATACAATTCGGAGGTTACAGTTTGGAGAGGGAACGCCACAAAAAACAAGGGCAAAGAAATACTATATGTAGGATAAAATATGTAAAGTACCTTGACGAATTCGATTTAAGCAATATTTAAAATTGGATGAACGCGAGAGTCTCTCACGTAGGTAGTAAATTTTCTTTCCTAAACATATTGACGAGTAGTTTAGGAGAATTTTTACTCTTTAACTAACATTAAACATATATCTTCCTGTAGGGATTAATTAACGAGTAATGTCAATTCTACAATAGAAAATATAATAGAATTATTTGAATCGAAAGAATGCCAAAGATACTTGAAAATTAGAATAAGCAGTTGCGGCGTCTTTTTTAATACATTTCTTCAAAAGTATACCGACTGCTTAGTTAAACGTTTTAAACAATCACATTTAAAGAAAATTTTAATCTGAGCTAAATTCATTAGTGATTGAAAGAACAAAAAGGAAATCACAGCATTTTAATTAATAGACACATAAAAATAATTAAACTTGGCATTTGTGGCTAGAAGTACACGAGGTCAAAAAAGAAAACCAAGAGTAAAACTTGAAGCCTAATATTAAATAAAAGTTTAAAACAGAACAAAGGACAATTTTGTACGTTATGCATCAAATTGCAGTCCATTTTGAACCTGAGATTTATCCAATAAAAAGTGCTGCGCGCACAGAGCTCAAGTTAGAAGTTACAGCAATGGAAGTGAAAGAAACTCCATCGTACCAGTGACCTGGCAAACAAAATAAAGTCTTGGGTTTTCGGAACCCGCCTTCGTAGCCTCTGCTCCAAAAAAAGCAGTGAGCTCAAAGGTTTAAAAAGGGTGAGTTAAGGAAGGGTTTACGAGTCGGATTACTAGAGATTACAAATTTTTACCCAACAGTTAACAAGATTTTTAGGCATTAGACAAATGAATATGTATTGTGGCAATGCTTATGAGCTTTGTGAAACACTGAGTTAGTTACTACTTCAAGATCCTCTGTAGGATAGGTATTTTGGTAGGATCGGCAAAGAAACACGAATACTTGCATGACTCAAGGATTTCAATAATTCCAATTAAATGTGTGCAACCATCGGACTTCTAATAAATGGTATAAATTGTTTTTAGTAAATTGTTCATGCATTGTTTCAAGAAAAATGGGTTTAAAACTTTAAAGGGGTGGGGATGGGTGGAGTATCTGATGGTGGGAGTAGATGATTGTTGGGATGGGAGTGGACGAAGTGTGAGGGGCAAACAGTGTATGAAGCATGTAGGGATGAGATTTGATTACGTGCGCTGGGGACGAGTGTGTGAAGTGCATGGGAGTTTGTGAAGCGCACGGGAATGGGTGGAGGGCTTGGAAGTGGGAAGGTGTAAGGCGCGGGAGTAAGAGGGAGAAGGGCGTGGGAACGGGTATGTGAAGGGAGTGGGTGGGTGAGGGGCATGGGGTGGTAGGGTGAAGAGCGTGGGGGTGAAATATGACGGAGTAGGAGGGCGACGGAATGGGTGAAGGGCGTGGAAGTGGGAAGGTGAAGGGCGCGGGAGTAAGAGGGAGAAGGGCGTGGGAATGGCGAGACGGGGTGGGTGAAGGGAATTAGGTGGGACGGTGAAGGGCGTGGGGGGTGAAGGGTGACGGAATGGGTGAAGGGTGTGGAAGTGGGAAGGTGAAGGGCGCGGGAGTAAGATGGAGAAGGGGGTGGGAATGGGTAAGCGAATGGCGAGAGAACGGGTGGGTGTGGGGCGTGGGGGTGAAAGGTGACGGAGTGGGTGAAAGGCATGGGAGTGGGTGGATGAAGTGCTTGGGAGTGGGTGAAGGGCGTGGGGGAGTGGGGGTGGCTACTCACTCGGTGGTGCCGGCGCCGCGTCCGCGCCACCGCGCGGCGCCCGCGCGCGCCATGGGCGGGCTGCTGCTGCCTGCTGCCACGCTGCGGCCGCCGCCTGCGCACACACACCACACGCCTCAGTCCACACTTCAAGCACGAGGAGCTGCCTTCCCGCTCTTACCAGGGGCACTGGCTTACACAATTATTACATTTTAGCTAGTACAAGATGCCTGTGCAGACACTTCAGAATCATTTTCAATTAAACCTTCTGAAATATACAATTATGATTGTGAAATTTATTAATCTATTAAGGATTATAATTTTTTAAATTCAGAAGGGTGCAAATGATAATAGAAGTTGACAAGTACTTAAAATTCAATGAATCAGTTGCCAATAAGGTTCCTGTTGCGTCTAATAAACTATTAGGTTTCACACATTTGTAAACAAAACATTCTGAATTCAAACGATTTTCGTATATTTATTATTTAGAACAATACTTTTTTTATTTTTTACTTTCAATTAAATATTATTCAAGTGCGTGATTCAGATTTGTTCAGCTTATACAGTATTTCTTTGCGTAATTCTGAAAAGTTTAAAAAATTGTACATTTGCTGTCTGGTAATGAACTTAATAAACAATAAAACCCTTAACTTTTATGTTAACTTGTAAAAACAACAACTAAAAAACAACAACAGATATCTGACGTCACACAGTCATTATATTTTCGAAACGACGAGACAGTTGAACGAACATGTCAAGAAGTTTTAAAAATAGAAACTCTTTATTTGATCACTGTGATAGCAATATATATTTGATGAATGGAATTGTTTCGTACTCACGGTGCATACATTTTTTAAATGGTTTCCGTTTAATACCTTGCTAAGAAAACTAACCTCCAATAAAATGTGCACCAAACACTGTCAATTGCACGCAAAAATTACAGAAGAAAAAACAAATACAGCTGCGAATGACATGTTTAGTGCTTAAATTTCAAATCTGATATGCAAAAATAGTAGTACAACTTTGAAGTGACTGTCACGGACAAGCAGCAGGAGACCCACCGTTTATGCAACCCGCAACATCGCCATGTATAAAGAATTGCATATGAGTAGTCAGCACTACATTTTCCTACATTTTAGTTCCTGTTATTTCAATACACATTATAATGAACTGTATTTACATCAAAGTAAGTTTCAAATTGAACGATGTTATCACTGACTTCGTACTACTGTTGCAAATTAAACAATATAGGCAATGGAGGGCGAATAGAGCGGTGCAGGGGCAGAAATTAACGCAGATGGATCCACGAGAAGAAGAGAAGGGGGGGGAGGTAAGCGGAAGGTGAGCAGAGGGCAATGCATTACGTAAATTACCACACTAATTTTTTCCCCATCTCTTGAAAATCATTATTATTTAGAACTCCATAAAAAGAGATGAACCAATGAAATGGTCTTAAGAAAATAATCTCTTTTGCGTCATTTCATATCCACAGAACGCGAGCGAAGCTTTGCAAAGCACTGAGCGACACAAGGGGCGAGCGCGCGCTGGCGAACGACACAAAGAGGGCAGCGGGGCGCGGCGCAGGGCAAACATTATGCATCCGCGCCGCGCCGCGAAGCGCCCTTTGGCGTGTGCAACCCTCGGCCCTTTGGGCGCGGCCCGGGCGCCCGCCTCCGCCTCTGCCGCCCCAAAGGGCTGCGCCCGCCCCGCCGCTCGCCGCACGCTCCAACCAATAAACCGGACGCACACTCTCAGTCTGAAACAGTGAAAAACGACTGATTGACAGAGACTATTCACTGATGGTGTCAGTTATAACCCTGCCACTGACAATCAGTGAATTGAACGGAACAAATCAGTGAAAATCGGGTCCAGTTTTTGAATCAGTGAAACGTCACTGAGTCAGTGAAAGAGTGACAACAGCAGCACGTAAACAACTGAACGATCAGTGAGCGATGGTGACGCGGCAATTTTACCACTGACGACCAGTGAAATGCTGGCGGTCATTACGAAAAGGTTCGCATATTCGCTGATTGTCAGCGAAACCACAGATTTCAACTGAAAATATCAGTGACTTCGGCTCTCACTGATTGAATCAGAGACAATTTCACTGATTCAGATTCAGAGAGCACGCCCCGGGCCCCGCCGCCCCCCGCCGGGCGCCAACGCCTCCCACCTCCGCCGCCTGTCACTCGAGTGCTCGGCGTTTCTTCACCTCCCATCGCCCACCTTTTGTGGCGGCGACGGTGTAACGGTTAGCGTATCGGACTGTTATACCCAAGTTCGCGGGTTCAAAACCGATCGAAGCCTGGAACTTTAGGGGCGAAAATGCCCTTCGTACGCCTTCCTTCGGAGGAGAAGTAAAGACGGCTGTCCCATGTTAGTAGATTCACTGCATGTAAAAGATCCTCAAGCCTAAATGACGCCTCTGAGCAAAATTCAAAATCGCCTCTTTCGTCGCCCATGGAATACCTTCTTTCTCCGCTAGGTGGTGAAAGGAGCGTAGCGAAATTTGCGTGGTCAGACGGAAGAGCAGGCCTCTTGGCCTGAGTCTCGCCACGTAAAATAAGGCATCAATCCAATACAATTGTTTGAATTCTTTCTCGAAGGTCGAAGTTTGCAGACCTGATACATTTAGATATTTGTTTGGGCGTACACGAAAGAATACAAGTAAGAAATTATTATTGCAAAATTTGCATGGTAAATTTGATTTCTCATGAAATAAATCCAACAAGAATTCACTTTGTTTCCCGACTGGCCTGCATAAAAATATAATAATATGAACATTATTTATTTCTTATCAGTTAGAAATCAAAAAATAAGTTTGAGACGATGTAAGTATGATTGTAGAGAAAGGTCAATTCTTGTAGTGTTCCTTTTCTATTCTTCCTTTCCGGACGTTCATTAAGATTCCGAAATCTACCGCCTTGTCGAACAATGGTACAATGTAGCATTGTTTACATTTAGTTACCAATTTGTTCACGGAAATCATGCAAATGACTTTTAATATCTCGTTATTCCACTCAGTTTTGAGCTAGGGTGCGAACAATTCAGAATAAACCAATATCCCATCTGCATATTTTCATGTCTTTATCTTCTTCTCCGGCAAAGGAAATTAAATGTGCAATCAGTAAAATCGTAAACGGCAATTCCAACTCGAAACACGCCAGAGAATTTCGCGGTTAAATTATAGCTGTTTTTCAGTAGTGACTGTAGTAGAAAACGTCTCGAATTACATCAGATACAAATACGGACTTATTCCAGCTTTCTGTGACCTACTTGCTACTTTCAGCAATGCATGTATCTATTCGGTCTCAGGAGTAACTGCCCCGACTTATTGCATGCTATCAGACTATACATTTTCACTCGGTACGACTTGACAAAATAATAGAAATAAATCTTAGGAAAACGTTCTCAGTGGTTCATAAAGTTTGCTTTAGTTTATTGTAAATTTGCATTTCATGTCAGGAGCTAAATTCATATCATTGGGTCACTTTTCCTGTTCGAATCTGCCCTTTCCACAACCATTTTTTTAAATTCAAGTTTCATTCTGTAGTTGAATTTAGCGAACAATTATTAGTAATTTATTGGATATATTTTTTGGTGTGCTGAGTCATGTATTAAGGATACTTACTCTTTTACTATGTGCTGATCATGCATTAAGAATAGGGTATTTGAAACAAATAAAATTAGAATTAATTTTCTTTATAACTCTCAGTTTGTAGCATTTTACTTTGCGAAACTATCTATTTTCTTCAAGAAAAATCATGATTAACTCAAATACACAAATAAAATGCGGCATTTAATGACACAAACAAATAAGTTAACTACTTAAAATTTTTCTGTTACATTTTGCTCTCATTCACGAGTAGGAAACGTTCTTTTTTTTAAAAAAAAATCAAGAGAAACAATAGTCATTTTACTTATCTACATGTACGAAAGAATTTGGATCTTTGAACAACTTATGCATAACTAGTTCTTAGAGAAACAAACATAAATGCCAATGGTAAGACACGAGGAATCGCAAGATCTCACGAAAACCTAGTGGTACGACAAAAGCACGTACTTTCTCGCATTATTTCCAAATTTATAATTTTCGAAAATTCAGAGAGTTCAACGAAAATGAGACCGGTGCCATTCTTTTAAGCGGTCCTTTTATCCGTCCCTTGAAAAAAAAATTGAGAAAAAATACTCCAAAACGACAATGGCACAATTCCGGTGGAAGCTCATGCAGAAATGTTTATCTACGTTCAAAGTCAGTAGTTAACTACATCGCAGTTTCATCAGAGCAAAGACAGTCGTTTTAAGTTGTTCCTGGTTTCCCTGAAATACTAAGTATCATCACATGAAGTTGCGGCGTCGAAAACGATCGCAGATATGCAGATTTTACAGTTTCCTCCTGCCAGGTTCGCATGACATTAGAGTGAGGCTGAATTTACATCAAATTTCCTTTCTCCTCTCTTCATTGTTTCTCCGCCGCTGCATTTCGAACCAACCATTAGCCGTTTCCATTTACGCCACTTCTTGTGGTTCTCGCTGTTCTTGATATTTCGTTTTCCCCGTGAATTTTCTTTTATACCATATGAGTATCACTTTTAGTTTACAGGACGCGCTGCAGTAATATGAGCATTCAACAACAAAGTGAATTAACGCGTAAAATAATTTACTTCTACCCTTCTTATATGTTTGATGCGCCCCTAATAATTGCGGTGCATGTATGGTCAATTATGCGGTTAAATTGCACGGATAAACAAGAGCAACATTATTTCTGATCACCAGAGCTTTCACATCTACATGTTTTCCTATCATTTAAAAGATAAGATATATTGAACAGCAATTATGTGCAACTCGTTCGCAGTATTTGACGAAATAAGAAAATCCAAAATAACAAAAAAACCAAATTCAGTGAAGAAAAACAATCTAGACTTACGGATGGTCATATCCTAAAAGCTCTGTAATTAATGTAGCTTAAAGCCCTCGAAGGACAGTAGTTTCGAACAAGAAGCAATGAATTTAAAAAAGGGTAGCCAAGATAGATACTAATGAAAAAAAATATATTACACAGGACAACATCAGACAGCATGGCGATACCCAGCACTGCAGTCCGCTGCATTGCACTTCACTGCCTATCGTCTCAACACACTTCACAACATCCCACAAAATGGCTCTAGACAATACATTGTTCATATTTTGACTTACTTTGAGTATGATTATAAAGTTACTAGCCTCGCGGTTTAGCTCATTGGCCAGTGTGTTCGCTTTCCATGTCGCGACCCTGGGTACGATTCCTGGTCGGGCAAGATTATAGTGTGGATTTTCCTTGCAATGTCCCAGTATATGTTGCTAACGATGAGAAAACTCACTTCTCAGGTTGACAAAACCAGAACAGATGTCTTCGTGCTAACCACACGTACCCCTTAACCCATGGCCGCGAGGTCGGGACGGACAGACATTGCGGCTTATCATTTTTCTTTATCACATTTCTATTTTTCACGCCACCTGTTTTCGTCGTAACCCTGTCCTCCCCCGCCACGCCACCTGGTCTTCCTGTGCGACCTCTCGTCCTCCCACTCACACGCAACACTCACCGTGCTGGATACTCGGATTGACTTGAGATTTTACCAGCTTGTTCAGCGCCTTTCAAAACCCCTACATTCAAATTTTTACGTGCTATGAAGCATTGCAAGTAGTGTTTTTGCGATAATTAGTATCGGGACCTTTCTTGACCTTACCGACCGTGGAAGGGCGGAAATCGCTGGTCGCCGCTGGTTCTGCGGACGTTACTCATACACCACGCCTGCACTATCGGCATATCGGCAAGGTCTCTGTTACTTGGAGGGCAGGCGGGGTGACAAAAACGGGTGTTTACTTTGCAGGTTCAGATGGAACGAACGCGCTTGGAAATCTGACACCGGCTACCGGCTGATAGACGCCCCTAACGTTCCTAGCGCTGCCGAAGCAACGGCTCGCCCGCCGCGGGAAGCGCGAGGGTCACGAAAGGTCCTGAGACAAAATGCCTATAAAACACTATTTATAATATTCCATAGCACTTCAAAATTTGCGTATGTAGGTTTTGCATGGTGTTCTATCAGCTGGTGAAATTTCATGTCAATCCGAGTATCCAGCATGGTGAGTGTTGCGTGTGAGACGCTGCGGACAGATAGAGGCGGCCGGCGTGTGAATAACGGTTGCAGATCCAGCGCCGATCAGCGATTTCCTCTCTTCCACAGGCGGTTAGGTCACGAAAGGTCTCAATACTGTAGGGGTTTTGAAAAGTGCTGAACAAGCTGGTAAAATTTCATGTCAATCCGAGTAACCAGAACGGTGAATGTTGCGTGACAGCGCCCCCCTCCCCGGGGCTTCATCTGCAGAGGTCGAGCGCGCGCACAGAGGAAACGAACGGTCGCGTGACGACGGCCGCTGGCAATTTGCTCCGACTGACCGCACTCTCCTATCTTTCGCAACCGCTCCTCGGCAGACCCCGCCATTTCTCTCGGCCGCATTATCTTTCTTGTATGAAATATCGGCGCCCAAACGGTGCAGATTTTCTTTCAGATATAGCGTTGGGGTTATTTTGGGCCTCGCATTCCTCCTGGTCGCCGCAGAAGTCTCTTCATAAGTTGCAATAAAAATGTTAAAATTTCAGGAACGGTCGTAAAGATAAGCGACGAAAAAAACAGCACCTCTACGACCGGAAAGTAACCGACAAAATCATATTTAAATTACTGATAACATTTACGTAATGTAATACATTCAATTAAGAGTTGTAAAAGATGCGACAGTACTTTAAGCAGACCGTGCTTCCGGACTCTGGCATTAATGTGACACCTTTCATTGTGATCATGTCTGGTATTGCTAATCCACAAACTTCAAGATATTTGATTTGAGTGTCTTTCGAAGATGCATTTCTCGCAATAACCAGTTAGTTACAACAAAATTGACGTGAAATTTCTATGATTAGATACTAATCATCTACAAGTAACAAGAAACAAAATGAGTTATTGATATATTATATTAATGTGTGTTTTTTAAAAAGATCAGAATATTTTTAACATTAATAACGAGATAACACACGACAACATATTCCATACAATATGCCCATTCGCCCGAGATAATACCTTCTTTCTCCGCTAGGTGAAAGGAGCGTAGCGAAATTTGCGTGGTCAGACGGAAGAGCAGGCCTCATGGCCTGAGTCTCGCCACGTAAAATAAGGCAATTCAATTCAATTCAATTCAATTCAATATATAATAATTTTTGTCTCACTTTAAGCCAAAGATCACGTGAATATTCTTCACAATTCTTCCTGAAATAATTCAAGGGTTCCAAACAACAATAACGAACATATGTTAATTTGGTGTAATTGGTATATATTGCAGGTTTGCATTACTAACCATTTTTACTGTTTTTTTCTTGACAACTCAAACGCACATCTGTGCACTCACAATACGCTCCACAGTATCTCATCAGTGTCCGTACACTCTTCAGTTTTCTTCCTAACTCCGAACCAAACAATGCCATGAAAATTAGTTTTCTAAATAACTATTTACAATTTTTACAAAACTTTTTAATGGAGACTTACAACCTGACACCATCTACCATAGCAGAACTGTGTAGAACAACTCCTTCGGCACCGAATATTCCTAACTTTTAACAGCTGTTCCCCCACCAGCACAATCGGCTATGGTTTGCTATAAGGCAATTTCTCCGCCGTTGTTCACAGTGATGTCGGTTTCGATAGCTACTCGAGCATGATTGCGTCTCGAGCGTACGATGTCAATCACTTGTTTAGTTGAGCGTGGAATAGCCTGAAAAAGCAACGCCTGGAGGCCTGTCCACACTGAGAGAGCCCGGAGGGAGGGGAGAACGTTCCAGCAGGCCTCAAGAGACAAGAGACCACCCTTAGGCCGTTTCCTACTCGTGCACCGCCTGCCGCTCTCGCGTGGCGAACACAGCGCGGTGCACGCGTGGCTGCGCCGGCGCGGGGCGGCGAGGGGCAGGACGGGGCGGGGCGGGGGGTGGCGGAGCGGGGCGCGGTGGGGCGGGATGGCTCGGGGCGGGGCGGGACGGGTAGCGGAGTGACGGGGTAGGGAGGGGACGCGCGGGGTACAGCGAAGTGCGGTACGTCGGGGAGCGGCGGGGCGGCACGTTGAGTGGCGGGGCGGCACGTTGAACGGCGGGGCGGCACGTTGAGCGGCGGGGCGGCACGTTGAGTGGCGGGGCGGCACGTTGAGCGGCGGGGCGGCACGTTGAGCGGCGGGGCGGCACGTTGAGCGGCGGGGCGGCACGGAAAGCGGCAGGACGGGGCGGGGGCGGGAGCGGTGCGGCAGGACGAGATGGGGCGTGGTGGGGTCGTGGGGGCAAGGCTGGGCGCGGCGGGGTGAGGCGGGTTCGGGAGGGGCGGGGCAGAACAGAGCGCAGAGGGGCGGGGCGCGGCGAGGCGAAGCGGGACAAGGCGGGGCGTGGCGGAGCGAGGAGTGTAAGGACGAGGGGGGGGGGCAGGCAGCCGCTCACGCATGACGCGTGGCGATCCATCCGGCAGCTGTCAGGCGCGGCCGCCGCCGCCGTCAAGAGCATCGCCTCGCCGCGCCGGACCGGCAGACTTCCTCAAAGGCGGCGAGACCCCGCCCCGCCCCGCCCCGCCCCTCCGCGCGGATCCGCCTGGCGACGGGACGGGCGCCCGCGCAGGTGATGGATGCTATTGTTCTCGCTCGCTCGCGATCGCTCCACCGGCGACGCTGGCGCTGGCGGCGGCGGGGTTGAGAGTGACGGTCGTAATGGTTGTGAAGGATGGCGAAGATGGTGGGAGGGTGCGAGCGTGCAGTGAGCCGGAATGACTTATTGCGGAGGTATATCCGCTCGCCAACGCGAAGGGATAGAGGTGGCAAAAAAGTGGGGTTATTTTAGAAACGCCAGTTCCTTTGAATATGTCGATGGATTGATACGACGGACGCCGTGTGAAGGTGATGGATTCTATTGTTCTCGCTTCCTTGCGAACGCTCCATTGGTCAATAGAGACGGTCGCGCCGGCGGTGATGGTGGTGGCGGGGGAGTTGAGACTGCCACCAGGGGAAAGGGGTGCGTGCGTACTGTGCACCGAAAGGATTCAGAGTTCTTATCACGTTTTGTTTGCTCTCGCAGTCACGGAGGACTAGAAATAGGAACGAAGAGTAAAGTTCCCGTTTTTTTTATTATGTCAGTATATTGATATCAGCGAGCGCTCCTTGTAAGTGAGGGATGTTACTGTTCGATGTACCCTTACGATTGCTCCAGCGGAGACGAAGGGCGATGGGTATCCAGCAGAGACTCCAGCTCCAGCGGAGAAGCGAGGGTGATTGTGGCAATGGGGAAAATTTAGCGTCGGAGGTTGTTGTGGCTGCAGAAGAGACGGTAACATGAACTATGATTTTATCTTTATACAGTGAACCGAAACGGCGGGGCGCCAAAAACTATTAATACGAGAGATGGGTAACTCCTCCCCACAAACACGACGGGTGAGGAAGAGAACCGCACATAAATAATTTTACAAATACCAGTATTTTTCTTTAAATTTAACGGTGTATTAATATATTGACGAGTTGCAAGCCTATGGCACTTTTAGGAAGGTATTGATCTGACGTTCTTACGATCGCTGCGTCCGTCAGAGTAACAGTGACGGCGGAAGCAGCATTGACGACAGGGTTGAGGATAGTGGTGATGAAGGTGCCGCAAACGCTAATATAAAATGGCACTAACAACTCTACCTGGAAAATATTGGCAATATCTGAATTTCAATTTTTCATTCACTAATTTAATGCGTCTGTTCGTTTTAAGTGTCCCATAAGAAAATTACACTGCATTGTGCATTATAATCAATCTTCGTCATCACGTACGAGCTGAGATGGCTCAGCAATAATAACTGTCCCAGCAGCAACATATCTGATCAGAGAGCTTTAGGATCCAAGACGCAATAGTGGCGGATTTTCGACACTAGTTTTAAAGCTATGTTGAATTCAGAAGCTGCATCGACGTCGAGTGGGCGAGATTCTGACAGTAGACTGCTGTGATCTGAACTTTACCGTGGTTTCTCATATCAATACCAGACCAATACCCTAACGTAGCTGCACTCTAACAGACGGACCTCTCAATTTTTCCTTCCTCATCTCATCCTCTCTCTCAGACGCACACACACTTGCGTGCCCTACATCACCGCGCCGGGAGACCATTCGGGAGCCTACAGCTTGTCTCGCCTACGGTGGTGCTCCGCAGGCAGAGATACCTGGAGGAATTGCCCACCGTAAATCGAGTGTATGTTGGCGCCAGATCTCACGAGTAAACATGGGAAGGATAATGACGCCTCACGGAATACATGAAGCTCTACGGGCAAGGGTCTGTTAACCAAACTATTATCAAACTATTAACTAAGTTTTTAACTCGAGTCATCATGCATTCTAAAGAGATTGTCCTGTTCCTATTACATTCCTTACCCAACTTCTATCGGCCCAGTGTTCGCCGAGAGCAGTGACGGCGACGGGGGCAGGGCAGGGTCGGTAGCTGGACACCGGGAGGGAGCGAGCTATTAGCGGCGTCTTGGTGAAAGGAAGGGAGGAGACACGCTGAAGTGTTGCTAGTGACGGAGGCATCGCCACGACATCCGAGCCTTTCCCGCTACTTGGCACGAAGGACGCTCTCTCGCCCAGTATCGGGGAGCAGGCGGCTGAAACGCCGGGCCGCGAACGCTCCATTGGCCAATAGAGACGGTAGCGCTGGCGGTGATAGCGGCGGCGGGGGAGCTGAGATTGCCACCAGGGGAAAGGGGTGCGTGAGTACTATGCACCGAAAGGATTCAGAATTCTTCACGTTTTCTTTGCTCTCGCAGTCACGGAGGACTAGAAATTGGGGCGTCGCGACGCCTACGCTCCGCAGCTCACGCGGGAGAGGTGGCTCAGGGCATCAACTGGTGTCACTGCAGTGCCGCTGACCGGGAGGACCTAGGGTTCCAGTCCCGTCACCGGCAGGATTTTCGACACTAGCTTGTCAGCTAGGTCGAATTCACTCGCCGTCTGGAGGAGAATTCTAGCCGCCGGCTGCTCTGATCGGTAGTTTTCAGTGGTTTCTCTGACCAACACCCTAACAAACGGACCATGCGCAATCTTACTTTCCTCTTCCTTGCCATATGTTCACCCCTTACACACACTTAAACTAACATGCACTACACTACCATTCATGCAGGCAGACCGTTCGGGGTCTTAGAGCTTGTCCCGGCTGGGGCGATGAGAAATACCTGGTTAGGGAAAACGGTAGGTCGGAGCTGGATCTCGCCATCCAATGGGGGAAGATCACTGCCCCTTCAGATAAAAAAAACATGCAGTACCCTTACGGGACTAATGACTTCTGTAGTTAACGCGCTCTCTAAAAATCCGGACTCACCGGACACGCCGGACTCTAAAAATCAATCAATAAACCAGCAGGTGTGTGAGGTGCCTACTCTGGCTTATGTGTGTCTGAGGGGCGGAAAGGGAAATCGGACGAACCTTTGTAACTGCAATGCACGAACTTCAATGCATCAGGTACGAGACTGAAAGTCAAAGTACCTTCTCGTGGCAGAGGCGTTACAAAATTTCCTGCTCCTCTACCAGAAAAACTCCAGCTTTGATTTATTGCTGGAAATAACAGCGTGATTTACTGCTCAAAAGTTTAATGCAATTGCATAATTTGTGTTTGAACCTTACCATACACCTCCATGTGAAAATCTCACAGTGATCTAAATTTAATTTGTTGAATGATTTTAATTTCATTTGATATTCCTGTCATTATGAAATTCCTAACAGTGAAGGAGAAATGAGTGAAGTAACGGAGGAAGAAAACTCGGTTCTCTGGCAACACAATGCCTCATTGAAGGCTACGCATCGGTAGAAACAAAGAGTAATTGCGTGGGAAAGAGGAAGCACTGTTGCCATACGGCGCGAAACAAACACTTCCGCGCTGCGTCTTCATCACATTATCTGCGAAGAAAATATCCACGATGTGGTCTCCGATGGGAGACAAGCAGTATTCGCGGAACAAATTATAGCGTTTCGTGAACTCTGTAAAAGTACCGAGTTACCCGGTTTGTTTGTAAAGAGGGAGATGGAAATGAAAATATTTGTATTGTTGAAGTTTGTACATATAATACTCGTACAAATGGTCCACACACATATAGTGGTGCCCAGAAGAAGGGAGCAGACGGGGCAAGTTTCCCCAGGCCCCGACTTAATTGGGGCTTCGATGTTTTTCACTCAAATTTAATAGAAAATGTATTTACTTCTCATTCAAATCCACTGCTTTCAATTTCGTCTGTTGCTTGGAGAAATAAATACGGTTTACGTACTCGAGGGAATCGGAATTTCTGTTTGAAATAAGGGGCCCCCGTGGATGTACTGCCCCAGGCCTCTGGGCGCTCTTGCAAACATATCTGAAATTTATCACAAATACCCATTCAGTATTTATCATTTTTTTTCATAATGTATCATACGCACCGACCGATAATGCATATAATTGCTCAATAAAAACAAACAAGTCTACTTCCAAATATTCAGACGTTTCAGCGAACTGTCCGTTTTTTTCGAAAATCGCAAAAAGTTAACATTTCACAACTACAAAATTTAAGATACTTTTCTGCCACAAAGTCTGTTTTGAAAAATCACCACTTTGAAACCGATCATGTAATATTTAAAAATAAGAGTAGTTTTCGCGAAATTTGCGCTTAAAATTTACGCAATTTCTAAAACAAATTTCTAAAAATTGATCTAAATTTTTTCTCTAACATTTTTCCACGGTTAGAAGAAGGGACGTTAATAGAACAGTGCGAGTCTGTTTTGTTGAAATCTCTGAATTATCGAAAATGAAAAATATAGAAATAATGCGAGAAAGTATGTGCTGTTGAAGCACCACTAGTTTTTCTGGTGAGTTGTTAAGTATGACAAGATGATGTTGAGGAGTGTGACGTGGCGATTAGTAGGAGTGATGTAGTGCGGTCTGGCGGGTGTGTAGTGTGATGTGATGTCAAGGGCAAGCTGACAAGGCGTGTAGTAGTGTAGTGTAGGGTGGCAAGATATCGTGAAGACCGCCGGAGTATAGTGAGGTGTGGCAGGGATAGGGTGTAGAGTGTCGTGCTTCAGGATGGCCTGGCGAGATGTAGTGAGGAGGCGAGTTGTGTGGGTCGTGGCGTGTAGTATAAAGTGAGGGGTGGCGAAGTACAGTGTCATGCGGCGGGCTGCAGTGCGGTTTGGCAAGGTATCGTGTAAGGTGGCGTCGTGAGGTATAGTGAAGTGGCGGGCTGTAGTGAGCTGTGACGAGGGTAATGTAGAGTAGCATGCTTTATGGCTGCCTGGCGGGATTTAGTAAGGAGGCGATTTGTGTGGGTGGCGGCCTGTAGTGAAAAGTGGCGAGCAGTATGGGGTGGCGGCCTGTAGTGAAGAGTGGCGAGCAGTATTGGGTGGCGGCCTGTAGTACTACGCAGCAGTGTGTAGTGTGCCGTGACGGGGTGTTGTACGGAGTGGCGGGAAGGTATCTGGCGAAGAATCGGCGCGGCGGGACGTAGTGTAGCGGGAATGTGGCTGGGGTGTGGCGTGGAGCGGTGGGGAGCGGCTGGGTGTGGCTTGCGCAGAGGCGGTGCGGGAGGGGAGGGGCGAGCAGCCGCCGCGAGTGCTTGCGGCTGCGGCGGCTTCAAAGGAGCGCACGTGCCTGTGAGCCCCGCCCCCAGCTGCGCCCCTCCCCCCTTCACCCCCCCAGCTGCGCCCCCTCCCCCCTTCACCCCCCCCGGCCCGCGCGCCCTCCAGCGGCGCGTGGATGCCATCGGTTTCGGATCGCCCCACGCCCCACGCAATTCGCGTTCGCTCCCACGACCCACAACCGCGTCTCTGCCTACTAGCCCACTCGTGGATTATCCACCTTTCCACCCTTTTACGGTAGCTATATGTCGGGAAAAAACCGAGGTGGCTCAGTGCATCAACGGATGTCACTGCAATGCCTCTGACTGGAAGTACTAGGCTCGAGTCCCGACGACGGCATGATATTCGACACCAGCTTGTCAGCGTGGTCGAGTTCAGTAGCTGTCGGGAGGAGAATTCTAGCGGCTGGCTGCTCTGATCAGTAGTTTTCCGTGGTTTCTCCGATCAACACCAAGCGAATGCCTGAGCAGTACTCTAACAAACGGGCCACGAACCGAGTGCGATATTCGTTCCCTCTTCCTTATCCTATCCGCACCTCTTTCACACACTTTCATGCACCACACTACCATGCACGACCATGCCGGGAGACCGGTCGAGGGGCTTAGAGCTTGTCCAGGCTGGTGGGAGATACCTAGTTAGGGAAAACTCCGCTAGTTGACGGTAGGTCGGCGCCGGATCTCGCCATTCAGCAGGGGACGATCACCACCACCTCTCGATGAAAAACATGCACCACACGTGTGGAACTATGAGCCTCATAGTCGACGCGGCCGGAATCACTAACATGAATCAATCAATCATTGTTGGGAAAATGGCTTGCTCCCTTATTGTCCAAAAAATGCTTTGGTCGGTAAATGAGCGAACACTTGGGGATGATTTCCCGTTAGGAATAATTTCCTATTCCAGTTATTGATCGCATTCTCTAAGTTTAAACAGAACCCAAACCTCTCTTGATCTAGCCTGAAGTCGTTTAGGTTGCATGCCAAACGTTTCCTTGAGCCGGAGTCTTCCGAGGAAAGAAGAATATAATAGGAGATGTAGGCACACACATTCACTTATTCGGCGAAGATTGGCGGCAGGAACTTTTGTGCCGCGACGAGATTCATTGCATTTCTATATGCATTTCTCATTGTCCACCAGACCTAGTGCAAGACTGTAACTTATGGATAGACATTTACCAACATGCTGAGGTGCCTTGTAGTGTGAAGAAAATGGTTCTAGCCTAAAACTCAACAATGGTGATTCCACTGTTCAATAAGCTGTCAAAGTAATTATTAACTTCGATCAGAGGAAATATTTGGAATTTGATTATGTGGCAAATATCGAGGATCGTGAGGATTTTTGTAAAATAACATATTGGATGTATTTTCTTAAAATGTTTTTATATTTCTTTACCAGATTTGTAATAAATTTTTGTGCTAACCTCATGAGAAGAGGCCGGAAATGTGGAATAAGTATCAGTCAAATGGTAAACAATAGAAATGGAGCGGCATAGTAGTAGGAAAACAAAATAAGAGTACTCACGAGAACCTGTCATGATCCACTGCATTATTCAGAATATAAATCTTCCCAGGAGTCTACCTTGTATGCTGATTCTGTCATCGTTGCAATCAACGTGCAAGCAGTGCCATGTCCGCCCCGCGTGCCTCGTGTCTTAAATCCTCACCGTTTCCTGGGACGCGGCGACCGCAGTGGAAAGACATGCGTGAGCTAGTCCCGCGCACGGAATAGGGAGTCTTTGTACGTCCTAGCGGACAGCAATCGACTGCAATCTCCATCATCTGCGCATGCGCAGATGCACAACAGTGATGCAAACATTGGACTGCGCACGCGCAGAAGATCGATAGTGCTGTCGATTGCTTTAACCTTCAAGGGTGCAAAAACTCCCTATTATTCCTCGTTCTGCGCAGCACGAGTTTACTTCAGGGATCAAGTGACCACAACACGGACACTTCGTTTAAACAGCCTGACCATGCCCTGGCCGCCATGATGTAAGGAGAGCGAGAAGCGTTGAGAAACAATTTGAAATTAACATAAAGTAACAATTTTCAACGGCGACAAACCAAAAATAACACGATGTAACTGAAATAAAAAAGCTTCATATAACCAGGGGCGAATCCAGAGACGAATTTGAGGAGGATAAATTCAAAATGTTTTGGTGGAATGTATCATATAACAGATTATGTAGAATCGCAGGCTAAACTCAAATCATGCTGCGATACGATTTTATTCGTTTTCATTATTAGCAGAATGTACTTATGCTTGAAAGTTTCGTAACAAGTTAAAATTAATAGTTACTGAAAAATTGCAGGGAGGCATTTCCCTCAATTTTCCTCCCCGTGTATCCACGCCTGATATATCCGTTTCAATGACTTGTAACAAAGTGATAATTTTGGTGCCGGGTTGCAATTACAAACCCCGCCAATATTGTGACGCAAAATCTGTGGTCACGGGGTAAAAGTCCTTAAGTCAAAAATCTTCGTTTGGAGAAAACAAGGATTAGATTTTCGAGCCACCGCTTGTTCCTAGGCTAAACGCTATTTCCTAATGCTTTTTTTTCTCCTTAAGGAGGCAACATTTCAATTCGGTCGTTTTACTAAAATAAAATATACATACTTGTAGTTTCAGTATTTAACCCAATTTTGACTAAATTAGAACTTTTACCCCGTGACCACAGAACTAATAAAGACCCCATGAATGTTAAGTTAGTTTTCAATTAACATATGAATATTTACAAAGTCCTTTCTGTATGACGTAATCCGTACTTCGTCACAAAACTATTATAAATAAAATGTATCTTTCAAAAATGTTTATACAGAATAGGAAAGATTTCCCCGCGCGTGACCACAGAACTGTTGCCTGAAACTCATTGGCAGAAGTCGGCCACGACGCGCAATAGCCGTGCCACGTCTTTCCACCACGGCGGCGGCGGCGGCGACGGCGGCGCCTGCGGGAGCGAAATCGACTGCGCACGCGAGCGGTGCGGGGAGCATCTCGACTGCGCCCCCACCCCCGCATTTCCTCGTGCGGCTTTTTTTTCCGCCGCATACTCTCAGGTTGTTGCGACGCGCGCCTTTTCGCTCGCGCGTTTCAAATCCCGTGCGAAGGCGGCGCTTTTGGCCCTCTCGGCGCTCTCCGCGCGCGCTCTGGCGGCCCTTCCACCCCCCACCCCACCCCACCCCACCCCACCAGCGCTGAGCGGCTTCGCTGCTGTTTCGACTCGGCGGCGGCGGCGGGGGCGGAGCTGGAGGCGAAGCGGTGGCGGTGGCGGTGGAGACGGAATCAGAGTAGACGGAGGAGGGTAAAATGGCGGCGGAGGCTGTTTGGGGTGGATACGGCGATGGAGTCGGTAGGAAAGTACGACAGTGGCGGCGGGTCTGCGGTGAGGCGGACGAACCAATCCACGCATAGGTGGCAGCGGATCTGTTGAGGCGCAGGAACCAAGGGACGCATAGGTGGCGACGGGATCGGCAATTGCGGAGTGCAAAGTATGAGGGCGTGGAGGTGGAGGTGGCAGTGAGGTGCTGGAGAGTAGAAGACAGAGGAGTTCCCATGGAGGTAAAGACGGAGTGAAAGTCTTGGGAGGAGGATGCTGAAATGGCGGCGGGGCTGTTTGGGGCGATGGAGTCGGTTAGAAAATACTTAAGGTGGCGGCAGGTCTGCGGTGAGGCGGACGAACGAATGCACTCATAGGTGGCAGCGGGATCGGCAATGGTGAAGACAAAAGCATCAGGACGTGAAGGTGGAGATGGTGGCGAGGTGCTGGAGTAGGAGACAGAAGCGGTGCGGTGAAGGCAGAGACGGGGTCAAAGTCATGGGAGGAGGTTGAAATGCCGGCGGGGTTGTTTAGGGCGGATATGGCGATGGAGTCGGGAAGAAAATACATGAGGTTGAGGCGGAGGAACCAAAGCACGCGTAGGTGGCGGCAGGATCGGCAATGACGGAGATGGAAGCATATGGACATAGAGGTAGCGATGGCGGCGGGGATCTGCAGTAGGACACAGAGGCCGTGCGATGGAGGTAGAGATGGAAGCCTGTAGTCGTGGGGATGGGGATGGGGCGGGTCTCTGGTATGAGAAGGTAGAGGCGGAATGGAGACGGGGATGGGGGAGGGCGGAACGCTGTGGGGCGGAAATTGTGGCGCGGACGGTGGAGGCGCAGTTGGCAACGTGGCGGAAAAGTCGAAGATGATGACGTATGCCGAGATGGAGGCGGGGAGTGCGCCGAACGATGTAAGGGGTGATGGTGACGACAGGGGTGGAAATGATGGCAGTGGTGCCAACCATATCACTAGAAGGTATGTGATTTTCGGTAGTGTCCACAGTAACTAGGGTCACGGGGATTACGACGGTGACGTTGCTCAGAGTGGTGGCAATGGTGAAGGAGCGGACGCTTCAGTTTTGACGGATGAAGCAACAAAAGCAGTAGCGGCAGCGGCGCCGAACACGTGTGCGATGGCGAAGGCGGTGACGACTGAGGCGGCAGCGGCGGATGAAGCGATAAAGACGGCAGCAATAACGGAGAGTTGTACGCACTCAGTTGTTTTGTGGGACTGTGGCAGCGACGGCGCGGTGAGTGGAAAGAGTTGGAAGTGACTGTGAGCAATGTTGCCGAAGACGGATTGTCAGAAAGGAGAAACAGGCTTTGAGAGGAAATGAAACGTAAAAAGAATATGACCTTTCAAATAAGAGGGCGATGCAGCGATCTTGCAACGGTGACTGAATGGTCGAATAAATTCAGTTTCAATCCGAAATTTTTAAAGTAAGGTTACTGATGAAAATGTATCAAAGTATAAAAAATGTAACAAATTTAATTTGACAATAAAACTGTATTACCTATTATTATTATTATTATTATTATTATTATTAAATGCTGATGAAGTAAATAAGGTTTTTGAAAGTTGGAGAAAAACATCATCGACAGCGATTGAATGAAGCGTTTAAGGAAACCAAACTCCATTTACTTATGTCTCTATGTTTCGACACGAGAAAGATGTTAATAGTAGCAGCAAATGCATCGTAGCAATAGATCGAATGCAACGAATGTGTGAAAAGCGCAGTGGCAGAATTGGGTTAAGATGTAACCGAAAGCGTTGGAAATGGGGTACGGTAGAGATGGTCAAATTAGTGACTACATTATGAAATTTGGATGGTCACCGTGTTGAACGACAGAAGGGAGACGCTGCTGGGGACAGGGGAGAACATCGGTTGTTACGTTCGACGGAGCTCTGAAGCGGTTCAAATAACGGGGTGGTTCAAATAACTCGAGATATAGAACAAAAATATATTCGAGACAGGTCGTGTTTAGGAAGTCTGACGACCGCAAACTGTTTTTGATCTTTCCTCGCAAACACTGTGTGAGGTCACAAGAGGTTCGGCTTCCTGACATTTGAGAAAAGTCCACGTTGATTTTACGGAAGTGATGGAATATGTAAGGGATATCCGTTATACGACACGCTATAAAACGACACTCTTTTTATTCATTTCGTCTTTCTCTTCTTAGCAAAGTGCCCTTATTTTACGACGGTGTAATAAATTTTCGCGAGAAAAAAGGCGTTTGTGGCGTATAACGCCTTTCGGATATATTATATCCTGTTCAAGCTGACGGCTGGGCTATTAAGACATTTTAATTGAAAATTACGGCGTAACAATGTGTTATTCAAAGAAAATAAGTCATATTATCTGGTTAAGTAGTGCAAAACATTGAAGTAAACAGATGTGTCTGTTTCTAAAGAAAACATGTTAATCGGTCTTTCGTCTTCACTTCCTTTCGAATATGAATTTGCACATTCGAAATGCATTACACAATAATAATGTATATAATAATTACAATGTATTATAAATAAATGAAAAAAAGTTTAGTCATTATCAGATGACACTACTCCAATCCCTCCATTATGATTTATTCTCCTCTTTACCTAATAAGTATTTACACACGTGCCTGTATAAATATGTATTTTTATGTAGTGAGTAAATGGAACTAATGTACTTGCATTCTAATAAGATAAATTGCACTGCCTGATATATATATATATATATATATATATATATATATATATATATATATATATATATATGTATGACAAAATGGAACGTTCCAGCGTAATATTATTTCTTGTATATTGAATTCCAGCAAACAACTACAGCAAAAAGAACATGATCCCAAACATTGCAGGTACTAAACGAATTCAAATAATGCATTGTGACGGACCCATTCTCTTGCGGGAAGCCGACACAACTACGATCTAGATCTGCGGCGTGGTTTGCCCCGCCAAATGAAAAACAAAGAGGAGGACCTGACGACAGTCCTGACAATACCGTGCCAACCACAATCTTCAGCCGCAGTGAGCGTTTGATAAAAAACTAACAAACAAGAAGATACCCTCTCCAGGAGCTGGGACAGACAGGCACACAGAATTTCAGTATTGCCACTGTATTTAATTCAAACATCATTACATTGCCATTGAAGTACGTCTACTACTACGTACGAGGCAAATTCCTTCAAAGTATTAACACAACAATAACACGCATGGCAAACATTAATAAATTGTTTTCAAAGTTCAATTGAACGCAAATTCCAATTAACACCACGTTCAAACATGTTTACACACATTCTTATTTCATTGAAAATTACCCACATGGTAATCACTAATCATTAATAAATTGTTCTCAATAAATAATCAAATTCAACTAAAGTTTATTAACACAACTAAATTTTATTATATATTGTTGAAACTTATTACTCACTAAATTTCATATAAAACGAAAATATGGTAGAAATAAAATTTCTGCAAAATAGGAAACGAAGCCTCTATAAATAACAGATACTAAATTGATTTTAAATAATATATTAAATGCTGTTTTATTTCATTTAGTTGAAATATATTAGTCAATAAATTTCACATAAAACGAAAGTTTGCCACGAATCAAGCTTCTGCAACTTTAAATGAAGAGAACACAAATGCAACTGAGATCAGTCAATTTCAGAAAAAAAACAAAAATAATGCAATAAAACGCTGGAAATAAAATAGCCCCTGACCGGCGCTTCATTGCCTCGTAGTTAAAATAGGGTACGGCCTACCCTCGACCTGTCGCGCGGGCGAAAGTGTCGATTTACATAATGACGCCATTGTGTAAGGCAACTTTTCGAACGCGCCCCTTTCCTGCCTGATGTTATTCACGGGGCGCAGTAATTCAAACGGCGGACGACGTCTCCCGCAACTGTTGCGCTCGTTCAGACGCACTTTTACGATAATTTCCCCGCGGCGCGCGCGCCTCCCCTCGCGCCGGCTACGTGCGTTCCCTGTTTGGTTAGTCGCATGCCACTCGGCAATGCCAAGGTACGCTTTCTTCCTTGCGGTGAGCGCGGCTCCACTCCCGAGGACTACGTTCGTCCCTGCGTTGTCAGTCGCATGAGACTTATCCGCGCCGGTACAGAACGGCCGTGATTCAATTCGCACCGGCTACGTACGTTCCCTGCGTACCTAGTCGCATGCGACTCTGCAATTCCATGGTATGCTTTCCTCCTAGCGACGGGCGCGTGCGATTATGCATTTCCAGGCTATTATGCATTTCTCCTCGTGGTGACTACGTATATCGTGCATTAGGTGATTCAGCCACTCGCATGCGACACTAGGGTAGCAAGGTATTTCTTCAAGCTTTTCTCCTTCTGGGGGCCGCGTGCGACTTGGTTGCGACTCTGGCGTGGCAAGGGTGAGCTTTCTTCCTCGGAGTGGCCTGGTGCAACTTCTTTGCGGCAAAGCCAAAAGGTTATTCCCTTGTGTGTGTGTGTGTGGGGGGGGGGGGGCAACCATGCGCACGTTCTGGTTAGTCGCATGAGACTCTGCCTTGGAGAGCTTGCCCAGAACGACCTTGGTGCTATACCATGGTTTGCTTTCCTCCGTGTGGTGGAAGCGTGATAGTGTTATAGAAATCTTTTCCGTTGGAGTAAGAAGGTGCGACTCGCTTGCGACAATTCCGAGGTAAGAGTATCTTCCCGAATTTGCATGCGTAAGTAGGAACTATATAACCGGAGACATATCAGTCTATTGTGGACAGCATGGCGCAGAAAGGCCAGGATAAACGTTTCTCGGATGCGTATGCATGCGACAAGGCCCAGAGAAGCTTTTCTCCTCGCGGTGGCAATAAATGCCGGCCACCTACAGAAGAAGTAGCAACTCGCATGAGAGACATACGCTTTCCTCCTTACGCTGACGTGTGCGACTTCATTATAACACCGCTTCCCTGTTTGAGGTGGCTGGGTGCTACTCGCATGCAGCAATGCCGTGGAAAGGTTGTTCCCTTGCGCAGAGGCGTATCTAGGGTATGGCAGACATGCACGTGCCATGGGCGCCACTCACAAGGGGCGCTATTTAGAGTATACTGGCTAAAATAAAGAACAAGAACCTTAATTTGAAGTATCCTGACAGGGGCGCAAATTCTATGCCTGCCATGGGCGCCTGGATACCTAGATACGCCTCTGCCCTTGCGACTGCGTTGACACTGGAAAGCGACTCTCCAATAGTGTGCTTCATATGTAAAACCATGACACACCATGGAAAGCATTATCCGTCGCCGTGGCTGCGTTGGCCCAACACAGGATAGTGTAGCCACACTCATGAGCACTGATGTAGTTCGAGCATCTCTCTGTAACGTTTCGTACATTCCTAATGTTTATTTACATTTTACATTGTTATTTCCTAAACAAGCAACATGTAATGTACCTCGCTTGTTATGGGAATTAAGTGAGCAACCAGATACTGTATATTGATGGATATTGATGAATATAGAGAGATAGAATTGAACGTAAGCTTGTTCCTCTGAAGAAATTTGTAAATTTTAAAATTATAGAAAGTGTGAAGGTATAATATGTTAAGATATTGAAGTACATCGTACAAGAGAATATAATAAAAACCAAAAAAATGAGAAATGAAGTGTAACTATTTAAAAAAGATAAGTAGCTGCAATAGATGTAACAGCAGATGCAACAAAAGAAAATTGTTGGCAGAGTGCAACGTTACAGAAATTGGTGGTAGCGTGGAACGTTACAGAAAGGAACTTTACAGAAATTGGTGGCAGCGTGGAACATTACACGTTACAAAAATTGGAGGTAGACTGCAACGTTACACTCTCCTACAGGTGTCAGAGACTTCATTACGACCCTAGCGTGGTAAGTTTCTCTTGCTGGGGTGGCCGGGTGCTACTCGCATGCGACGACGCTTTGGTGGGTTTCGAAACGACATTCCTCCTTGCATCGGTTGCGTGAGCCTTTCTTGCGATATGGCTCTGGTACGCTTTTCCCTTCGCTTATGCCCGCCCCATGTGAGATGCTGAAAACATCCATGTGCGACAGTCGCTGCAACAGAACGAAGCTGAATCGATTGCGCCCATCAGAAGTCGATCTGCCATAGCAAAGCCATGAAGATGTTATGGTTTTCTAACAGATTTTCCTCAGCGGTTCTCTCGTTAATCCCGCTTCTCATTCCAATGCCTTTTTTCATACTCATTTCCTTACACAGAGTATATCTACTGTTCCCATTGTGAAGTGTAAACTGGGTTCCTAGGAGAGTTGTGGATGAAAGACGGAAAGAGAAAAATGCAATACAAGAAGTGAAATGAAATGTTTGGCTATAGATCATGAATAAATAAGTTGCTTTTATTGTGAATATTTGATTAATATTAAATGATTTAACAATGATACAGGGCAGCAATCAACACTTCAAACAAAAGTAGTATTTCATATTTTTTATAACTTCAAATTTTATCAACATTTCTGAATTGCTGCACTCCCTCTGTTCTTTCCCCTTTATTCAGTTCGCATCTTTATCTCCTCCCCCTTCCCTACACCACTCCTTGAGCTGCTGCGTCCTCAGCTGGCGGTGGCGGCGGCGCGACGAAGTACAACAGAGGCATTTTTTTATTGGCGCGGCGGCGCGGAATGGGACCAAGAATTCGGCGGCGGCGGCGGCGGCGCGGGGGCGGAGGAGTCGGCGCAGGCGCCAGAAATATGAGCGTCTGCGCCAGGCAGCGGCGGCCGAAGGAGCTGCCTCCTCTGCCTTCAGGAGGCGACGACGCACGGAAGTGTACTCCGGATCGAAAGCACCCAACAGGACGAAGTGAAGAAAGACTTGGGTAGTTTTCCACTGTTTCTCCGATCAATTCTCGGCGAATGCCGGGTCAGTGTCCTAACAAACGGACCAGGACCACGCGCAATCTTTTCTTTATCATGTTTGTCTCCTCCTTCATTTCACACACGTACACTTGCACTTACTCCACTACCACATGTGGCGGGAGCTTAGAGCGGGTAGCGACTGGGGTGTTGGAGGAAGGAAACCCCACAAGCAGACGTGTAGGTCGCCACCCGATTTTCTGATCAACCGGGGATACCTCCTGGGATATAACATGCTCCACACTTACGGAGCTAATGATCGTAGCTTAAGATGCGCCCGGAAACAGAAAATAACCAAGAAAGATAAAAGAAAGGAAAGAGATAAGAAACGAAAAATAATTGGACTGACGAGAATGAAAATCAAGGAATGGAATAGCAAAAAGAGAAACGAACTTTCAGTGAAAGTGTATAGAATGAGAGAAAAGTTACAGAGGGATCAGTTTTACGTTCCAGATGACAATATATTCAAATTGCATATTTAGACAAATATAACAAAAACTACGAAAAACGCCTTAATAATTCAATACGCGAAAAAGCCTGTATTATTGTGTAACTATTTACTATTTGAAAGCAGAGAATTCTAAAATATATTTGGTACGTCTGATACTTCAATTTACCTTGTCTAAACTGGTTAAAAAGAGACAAATGAAAAAAGATGTAATAAATAATCTCATGCCGTGCTATCCTGTAAGACTTCCTTCGCTACGTTGAATAGAGATTCGTCATATATAATGTAGAATAAATACTACCATTTTCCGCGAAACTTTCTGATCTTTAAAATCTGTGAAAGGTTTGTGGTATTTGTAATACGTAACATACAGCTGCAATATTCCAATAGCGTTAAATTGTGCAAATTCTTCGGAATTTTAAACAGAAACGTAACAGACGTACATTTTTAGAAGTGAAGGACCGCTCCACAGACAATCTTTTTATGGATTGCAAAACTGAACATTCATGAAAATTCTGAACAGAATATATAAGTTAAAACGTTTAATGGAGCCTTTTTTCTCGAACGGATATCATTTTATTGCAAAAATCCTCCGCCTCGGTTACGACATGCAGTCGCATATATAATGTATCTTCCGACTCGGCGTTGTTGGCACGCACAGTACTGTCCGAGAAAGAGCCGTTCCACGCAGAGCGATTTTACCGCTCACTCAAAGTACGGAGTTCCTCATACACTCGATTGCCGCGTTTCAGGCTGCGCGAAACACGCAATTCGCTTCTTCCAACTTCTGGGTATCTGGACGGCGCTTTTATCGGGGGCTCACCGAGAGGCGCTGTAATTTACATGTAAAGCGGCGGGGAGGCGGAGCAGGGGAGGGGCCGGAGCGATGCGGGTGGACAGGGGAGGGGCCCGTACGGGGTGGGGAAGAGTGGGGCGGGCTGGAGGGTGATGAGGCGACGGGGCTTTGAGACGCGGGAAAGGACAGGGCGGGACGGGGAGGGGCGGAGAGGTAGGGGCAGGGCAGGGAGGGAGGGGTGGGGCCGCGGTGGTAGGGGCGGGGAACGGAGGGGACACAGAGGGGCGAGGCACGGTGGTGGGGCGGGGTGCCGAGGGGACACAGAGGGGGGAGGGATAGGGAGGGGGCAGGGGCGGGGCCTAGGAAGAAGCAGAAGAGGGTAGAGCAGGAGAAGGATTAAGAGGAGAGGAAAGGCGCGGAGCGGGTAAGAGATGAGGCAAGGGGTGGGGTAGAGGAAGGATCGGCAGTGTGCGAACGAGGCGAGGCGGTGGGCTGCAAGGGCGGGGAGGTATCAATGCAGAGTGAGGGTGGAGAGGTGCGGGCCGCAGTAGTGCGGAGGGGAAGAGGTGGGGGGCGTAGGGGTGCAGGAACGAGGGAGTGTGGGAGCGGGGGGTGCGGGGCGTAGGGGCCTAGAGGGTTGTGGGAGCGAGGGGGTGCGGGGGCCTAGGACTTGCGTAGCGCAGGGGTGCGGGGGTGTAGGGGTGTGGGGCGTATGGTGCGTGGGTGTAGGGGGCGGGGCGTAGGAGGTGGGGCCTAGGGGTGCGGGGATGTAGGGGTGCGGTGCGCATGGCTGCGGGACCGTAGAGATGCACGGCGGACGATGGCAGGGATGGGCGAGGCGGGGCGAAGCTGGGGCGACGGTTGCGGCCGGGGCGGAGGAGATTGCGTGGGGAGGGGTGCTGCGGGAAGCGGTGGCGGCGGCCGCCGGCTAATTTGGGTTTTCGAATGGTTCGCTGCGGGGAGCTAATCACAGCCCCGAGCGGTCATCGGCCGCGATGGACGCGCGCTCGGAGGGAGAGCGATGGCGGAGGGGAGTGCAAATGAGCGGGCGGACGGCGGAGCCTCAAAACTTACTGGCGGCGGCCACGATTCCGAGAGACGCCGACGACAGGGTCGTTCAACGGAGGCCGAAATGCTGTCGCGTGTATTGATGAAGATGAGAAAGGACACTAATGGGGCCAATGATGATGACGATGTCATCGGTATAGATATCAAAATACATCACTACGTTCTACGTGTGTATATGTTCTATTTGTGCGTGAATGTATGTGTATGTATATGCGTGCTATGCACGATATCAAGGTTTTCACCAGTGGTTTAGACCGTAAAGAGTTGTGATGAAGCGACAAGTCATATTGGAGATACCGGTGGAAACAACGATGCTAACGACAAGAGAATACTGTAGTACTGGAGAGAAGGCACAGCTACAGTTGCATCGCGCAAGGTTTATGAAAAGAGGTGGCAAAAATTGAGGTAAGATGTAATGTAGTAGATGGATAACAATAATGAAGTGGATATTGAAAACTAAAGAATTGTGAACACCAATGGTGTTTGCAATGGGATCTGTCAGACAGAAACATTAGCGGAAGGATTCTGATTGTACCAGAAAACGGTTGGTCCTTAAAATGTATCATATCTCGACCCAGAAATGTACTTTATTAACATAAGAAGAATTTGGCAATTTCGAAAATGAAAAAGGCATTGAATTTATTTAAATGTAATGAATGAGAAAGAAGAAATTGGCGGAAACGTGACTAATGGAAAAAAGTATATGAAACGACTTCAACAATTGAGTATAAGATAACTTCAACAATTGAGCTATTGAAAACATATGTAATATGAAACATATGTATATGAAAAACAGTAGGCAAAGATTTCAATAGGCGAAGCTTTGCAATAGCGTTTTCACCAACCATTAGCGTTTACAGATGTCAAATCAGTTACGGCCGCAAGCGTATATGCTTATCGGGTTTACATACGTGTTGCTTAGTAACGAGACATTACACAACGGGTATTATCCATCTTAGCACATGCATTGTCGCTTACGTGAATGGATGTGGCAGAAGCAACAGAATACGTGTGCTAATGGCAGGTATAACAGCCGCCTCGCCAAACAAGCACGTACCCCATACGCGCCCCAAACATAGTCGTGCGCATTGGCTGATAAATATTTTTCAGAACTCACGCATAGAAAATAACATTTACCTTCACCGAAATGTTGGTTCCCCTGTTTGCTACGAAGGTTGAAAATAAAGGCTGCCGAATGAGTATATTTTAATTTCTGGGACGATTAGGACCTTTGGTTTTAAAGGAGACGTACAAACAAAAATGAAGTCATGAATGATAATTTTTATTGAAATTATTGTCACTTTTTACATATTACACAAATCAACTTTTCGATATTTATGGTTCAAATATAAACTTTACGCTCTTGTTATTATTGTAAGCATGAAATGCAAGGTTTCTATAAAACAAATTGCTGATGAATATACTGGCTTCCTACAGTTGATAATGAACTGCGTATTGTTGTTCTGTCAATTGTAGAAATATCTAAAATATAACAAAATATTAACTTTCGAATGCTGGTGGGGGGACCGTGGAGGTTCAGCCCCCTCCACGGAGTGGAGCAGGACGGTGCGAAACGGGGCGGACGAAACGGGGAGGGGCGGAAAGGGGAAGGACGTGGCGGGGTGGAGCTGGGCGGGACAGAGCGGGCGGAGAGGCGAACGGTGGGATGAACGGGGTGGCGGACGGGGGAGGCGGACCGGGCGGCGGACGGGGGGGGCGGACGAGGGGACTGACGGGGGGGCGGACGGGGGGAGCGGAGCGGGGAAGGACTGGGCAGAGCGGGTGAAGGGGGCGGGGCGGGGCGGGTGAAGGGGGCGGGGCGGGGCGGGGATGGGGCGCCTGCGGCGAAGGAGCGATTGGCAGGGGGCGGGGGCGGGGCGGGGGCGGGGCGGCGCGTGGGCGTCGAGGCGATCGGCTTCTCCCGCGCGGAGCCGCGCGACAATTTCGCCCGGAAATGGGTTCCTTCCCGCGCGCAGGTGCAATATCCGGTTCGGGAGAGAGCCAGACCCTCCCCCCCGTCATCACCTGCGCCCCGCCACGCCGTCGCTCCCCACGCACCGCCTCGCACTGCCCCACACGCCGCAGTATGCCCTGTTGCATGGCATCTCGTGCGTCTCTAGTTTTTAAATAACTGAAGTAACCTGGAACTGCCTGCATATTGATTTATAACAATCGTACGTAAGGGAAAGAAATCAATTCTATCCGCTGTGTGGCATTGAAATAATTTTAATGAACCTATTTACGTCTGTTATCTTGTTTATTTTATTGCAATGAGGTTTTTGACCTTAATAAAACAGCCTCATTAATATTTTTTAACTATTTTTTGTCGTTTCGTCTCTCATTGGGACCGTTTTCAAAAACCTATTTTCCAAATAGGGCCCAAACGCCAAATACTACTGAGTTTGTTTTATCAAGGTCAAAAAAACATTGCAATGAATTAATTTTAACTTCCAACATCCCCAAACCACTCCTCGCACGATGTGGCGAGACAACTACGATTGACGAACTCGGTTATACATCTCAATGCAGCAGTTTTGACGCCACCTGATATAGAGCATTGAAACCAGCCGGAATGATAGATTGGTGATTCTGATAAAAAAAGATGTAAAAGATAAGAAAAGCAATTATTTTGTTAAATGTGGTAATGTTTATGGCTGTAGTATATCATCACTAGGGGGCGGATTTTAATGTAAAGTCATTTTTTCTTTTCACTTTAGAAAAAAGCCGTTTAGTAGAGAAATTTATTTAGGCATGACAAAAGGCAATGACCCATTTTTACACGTTTTTTTTGCATTTTTCGTTGATTTCGACTAATCATTCATTTTTTACCTTTTTCCGTATTTTTAATGTATTTTCGCTGATTTCATCGTTTTTCATATCATTTTCATGATACTTGCTTCAAATAATATTTATGAGATGCCACGAATGTTCTCCACAGAATTCCCGAGTACCTAAGCCTAGTAGCCTATTCGATTTCTTCGCTCAGAAGCTGTAATGTTACATTGATTCCATGATTACATTGTATGTAATCTAGGAATCCTGTGACGCCTGTCAGCGCTATTGCCGGTTCAGTCGATTTCAAGATAACTAATGAGAGATATTTTCTAGTAAAGAACAGTCCAACCCAAAAGTTTGAAAGCTGAGTTCATTTAAACGAATAGAACAAGCCTCCCCTACATCAGCAACGTATCCAACAGCTTCAGTTGTTCATTCGAACTGGTTTTGATAACCATTTTTACGTCGTTTTTCTTTCCTTTTACGTCATTTTAAAAACATTTTAAGAGCATTTTATTGATCATTTTTGGCAATGTTTTAGGCCACAAAAATTTGCTCCCTACTCATCACCTACCATATTCAAAGATAGTTTCAAAGGAAATTCGAGCAAACGCTTCATCGATATTGCCCTTTCATTGTACTTTCAGGGAAATCTATGTACAAACACAATATTGTGTACTACATTTCGCAGCGCTGTTTGTATACCGCTGGTATCGTCGTTCTCCTCTTGCCTTCTGAGTTTCGTCTCCTCTCTTTTCCGCACCCTTAAAAAAATGCCCGCCGAGTTCCGCACGTATATTTTATCCTTTATATATTGTGCTTCTCTTTGCCTCAGCTTTGGCGTGTATCAGATAGGCATTTCGTTGCTGAGAGGATAATAATAAGCATTAGAGAACTGAAGCAGTGAAAGCAAATGAAATGAGAGAGCCTCTAGGATATCTGTTGCGAACGTGGTCTGTTCATTACGAAATTCCCGATAGTGTCCAGAATTTCAAGCCCGTTTCTCACGGAAGAAAATTAAACGTATGCAAAGCTTCGGTTTCAAAACGTGACTTACACATTTGCTACGCTTCGCCTTCACTGTAATTCACATTGTCACAATTCGTTTCTTCCTTAATCGCGCGTTCCTGGAATTGTTCCCATCCATTGCCCTCTGCTCTCGCAGATTCCTTCCTCATTCCATTGCTTTCAGGTCATTAGCTCCCTTTATTAAAGTTACGCCACTCATTGAGGGTTTGTCTCCCCCAGCAACACCCCATTCTTCACACACACACACACACACACACACACACACACATTCACACACATTCACACACACACACACACACACACTTCCATTTCATATTACGCGCCTTACAGCTAGATTTTCTGAACTATCTTATTTATTTATTTTCTTATTAGGATTTAGTGGCCCTTAACTGCTGAGATGATTGAAGAGCATAAGTGCGGGTCTAATGAAAAAAATGATAGCGACAATGATGATATGAATGATATGTGAGAAAACGCTCGAAGTAGAGGCACGAACAAACAGAAAGACTCCAGAAAACCCATGAAGAGATCGTTCTCTTTACAACAAATTCCACGTGCGTTAGCCTCGACCGAACACCGGCCAGAGTGGTGCAAGATGAATGCGTTACCAAAAATCCATCAGTCCCCTTATCTGCTTTCTTCTTTGCTGCGAGCTCTCCCGCTGAACAGTCATCACGCCGACTGCGTGGGCTCAGGGCAGCAACTACTGCCTCTCCAGCGACGCTGATCTGGAAAACTTGGGAATGGAGTCCCTTGGATGACAAGTTTCGACACTAGGTCAATCCGCTCTCTGAATGAGAATATTTCAGTCGGCTGCTCTGATTTGTAGTTTTTCTTGATTTCTCTTGTAAAGATCAGACGAATGCCGGAGAAGTACCCTAACATACAGCCAAAGACACCTGCGGTCTTTTCTTTCTCACCCTCGTATTCTCCTCGGGAGACTAATCTGGAACTTACGGTTTGTCTCGGCTAGGTTATCGGGAGAGGGGGCTCAATGCATTAACTGATGTCACTGCAGTGCCTCTGACAGGGAGATCGTAGGTTCCAGTTCCGACAACGGCAGGATTTTCGACACAAGCTTGTCAGCTAGGTCGAATTCAGTCCCTGACTGGAGGAGAATTCTAGCGGACGGCTACTCTGATCGGTGGTTTCTGTGGTTTCTCCGATTAACATCAGGCAAATGCTGCAAAAGTACCCTAACAAACGAGTCATGGACCGCGCGCGATCTTTCCTTCCCTTTTCTTGTCATATCCTCGCCCCTTACACACACACTTACACTAACATGCACCACACTACCACACATGCCGGGAGACCGGTCGGGATCTTAGAGCTTGTCCCGCCTGGGGCAAAGCCCCCTCTGGTGGGAGATACCTGGTCGGGGAAAGCCCCACTAGTCAACGGTAGGTCAGCGCCGGATCTCGCCATCGCCGGAAGATCACCGCCACCACTCGATGAAAAAAACATACACAACACTAATAACCACCGCCCCAGAGGGGAGTAATATCCCCAGTAGTGGACGCACGGGATCACCAACAATCAATCAATCGATTAGGGTGGCGCCCTGATGGAGGAGATACCTGGGAGAAAGCCGACGACTATGTCGCCGCCAGCTGTTATGTTGTAGCGAGGGAGAAACATTGCCACTTCCTACGATGTAGCATGCACTATACTTACGTGTCTAATGGCCGTAGCAATCAACGCAGCCGTAAACACGAAGCAAATCAATAAATAAATCCGATTCTTGCGGAATCCGATCATTTAACGTCGCTCTGGTCTTCGGAGTCTCTCCCCCTCAAGGGATGAACCCATTCCGTGGGGCGTTGAGTTCCTTCAATCCCGTTCCTCACCCGGTTTCGTGCTTCACGCAATTTTCATATTTCTCTACGCTTTCAATTGAATGAGGGTTCGCGATTAGTGGTGATAAGAGAACTGCGCAACTAGCCAAATCCATGAATTTATTACAGGCATAGTTTTACGTTGACTAGTGACGATATTTGTTGTTGGGGTGCTTTGTTTTTTATACCTCTCTTTTAAAGGGGTTTCTTCAAATAATATTGAAGTCATGCTTGAAAGTACTACTATCTAAAGAACTTTAATTGTTCGTCAACTTCACCGAAACCAATTTTATTTCTTCTGAATGATGTAGATATAGCCATAGATTACTGTCTCGTAATGAAATTACCCATCGACAACATTCCTTTTTTGTTACGGTAGAAACGTGCAGAAAACCTTTCTTCATTGTATTATTTTCACATCTTAATAACACTGAAAACCACTTCCATAATCTTCACATTAATTCTCCAGATTTCGAGAATTAAGGTTATCTAAAAGAAAACGAATCAACTGGAGACAGTCTTTAGCTCGTATTTCTGAGGTTTATTTCTCCATTCCAGTTTTCTTCGCGCATTTTCGCCCACTCGTGCAGTTATTTTAGTACTTTGCTTCTATTACAGCAAGTGTTTTAGGACTTCGTTTCTTCTTATCTCCGTCCAATATATCTCTTAATCTCGGAGCGTTTTATCTTTCCCATACGCTGCGCTCTAGCCTTAATGCGGCCCGCTTCTAGGAAATATCCCATTTTCGTTCCGCGCGTCTATCTCGCACGATCTTCAACCACAGCGCGCCCATTCGAGAAGCAGAGAACTAAAGCTCCCAGCATTCATTGCAAAACTGGGTGGCAACGGTGCTCTTCTCAAACCCACTTCCTAGTGAACATCCTCTGCTGTTTACTGTTGGAAAACCCCGCAAAACAGAATCTTCACAACTCTTGTTGAGGCAATCAAAAACACAAAAGAACTTTCCATTTTTCGAATGAAACTACAGCATACCTATAAAATACACTTAATCACAAAATGAAAATTTAATTGTTCTCCGTTAAGTAAATAGTACATAAATAATATATGACACAATGATATAGTACAGATCTTTAATCCTCGTGCGTACATAAAATTAACAGGTAAATATTAAACAAAAAACTACAACGTATGTATTTGCTCCGATTTTTAATCTCCTCTTTTCATCGCATATTACTGAGATTGCGTTTAGGCTGTGTTCGTTTACAACTGCTATAAAAAATCTTCAACTCTCCTTTTAAAAAATGAACGATAGCTGTGTAATTAATGTGTTTTAATTCACCGCAGGTTTATGAGTATAATAAACATATTTTCATTAAAATTGTACGTGTATATAATATTAGTAACACACGTCCATATCAATATTGTGTTTCATGGTTAAAGAAAATAGTATAAAGGATTATCAACTTTATTCTAGCATTTACATTATTTAAGCACGTAATGCAGATATTTCCTCAGAAGGTAATGAAAACAATGAAATATCTGTTTTGTTGATATTTGCGTAACGAAGTCTTCTACATCCTCTGTGCATCTAAGGTCGACTCATCGTTTGGCATTTCAATTTTTCCCGCAATACTGTTCTGGATAAATTTGCATTCAGCTCCTAAATAGACAGCATTTTGTCACAGGACAGCGTTTTGAACATCAACAATAACGTTTGGAAAACTACGCTGACATATCAAATTAATAGGAAGTCATTGTGATGTTTTCAGTCACCCCTTTCCCTTTTGTTGTTGATAATTGCGCGAAGCCTTTATGAATTGTGTTTAAAACACACTCAAAGGTAGAAGAGAACGAGTTCAACATTCTCTTTGAACAAAGCAGAACGATGCTTTAAAATGCACGATATTCCTGTAATCCATTATATTGCGATCATTACCAAATATACACTTTTGGCGAAACTAAAAATAAATTATAATACGGACATTTACAGACATTTTAGATATTTTAACAAATACCAGAAGGACAATTTTAAGTGGAATGTGATTGTTTAGGTAGGGGAAATTACTATCTTCTTAATTAGCATGAATGCTCATGCTAAAACTTAAAAAAAAATGTATGCCAGGACAAGGATGTGAATACAATATGTATCTATTTGGTATCACAATGAATTGCAACAGAAAATTCTACAGTTCATTGCAATAGATATTCCACAATGAACTGTAACATTTTCCTCTAGCATATCGTTGTGAAATTGTGCTGAATCACATGAGAAAGGATATGGAACGGAACATCACTTTATTTTCAATTTGTGAGGCAATAACGTTTAGTTACCTTGATACACAGAAATGCGAAATTAAAGGTAATGCTAAAGATTACCTAATTCACAAGGTAATGCTAGAAATTACTTAATTTACCAGGTTTATGGGCATAATAAACATGTTTTCATTAAAATTATATGTTTATACATATTTGTAACACGCGTGTTTATCAAAATTTTAGATAACTATCTACGATAATCATTTAACAAATTACAACCTGCGGAAACAATCTAGAAGTAGAATACTTGTACACTGTGTGAAAAACAACCACGCGCTTTTTCTAAATGTTTGCCTTCGTGCTCAGGGTTACCAGAAATATTTTGAGAAAATAGTGAACCTGTGAGAGGGGAGGGAAAACGGGATCGTAAAGTAATAATGATACACTCTCTTTATTATTTAAAACGCAGCCGAGTATGAAGATGAGGTTTGCATTTGCATAAAATGAAATAAATATTTTATACTTTAGTTCAAATCCTCAAATAAAATTCATTAGGAGTTCGTTAAAGTAGTATGTGTGTGGAAGGCATCTATTAAACACTTAGCTTACGTTTGCAGTGCTGTGCAATTGAACTAAGAAATATATATTAGGAATAGTTACCATATTAAGACAACTGCATGGACCTGCGCAATAGCCAGGATTGGCTTCAGAGTAATTCAGCTCTAATCGAGATTAGAAACTTGCCATAATAAACACTACATGTTCTACTAAAACTTATTCACTCATACAATGAGTTGTTTTAATTTTTTTTACATGTTCATTCCTTCCATATTTTAATTAGTGAATCATAAACAGAAATAGTGAACAGTTCTCTCAAATAGTGAACGTCTGGCAACTCTATTCGTGCTGCGTCGACTTCCCTTGCCCGCTCGCATTCACCCTCGGCGATGACTCCACCCGTCGCTGCTGCCTCCAGCACCACAACCATTCCACTCGCCATATCCATTCTTGAAGTGCCACCGATGAAAGGGCACACCCTTACCACAGCGCCCTCATCCGCCTTCCCCATCGCCTCACCATCCCCACCTCCACCTGCGCTCCGTGCTGCGTCACTCCCTATCCTCGCTCAATATCTTCGTTCTCAGAGCCATCAATTACTATCCTTGTCCCAACTCCGTCACTCCATATCCTCGCTCACTATCTTCGATTCCAGAGCCATCAATTACTATCCTTGCCCCAACTGTCACTCACTATTCTCGCTATCTTCGCTCCCATCTCCGTCAATTGCTGTCTTCGCCTCAACTGCGTCACTCACTATCCTTGTCCCAACTCCGTCACTTTCTATTTTCGACCCCACTCATTATCCTTTCCTAACTCCATCATTCTAGCTTCGTCCCCATCCCGTCACTGACTATCCGCGCTCTCAACGCTCACCCACTTCCCTCGCTCCCAACTCCGTTAGACCTCACCGCTGCAAGAGACACAGCTACTACAGTTCCTGCATCTCCCATGCCACCAATCACTACCCTCGCTTCCACAACACCTACTGCCACATCCACCGCCATCACCATTGTAGCCACTACGTCGGTAGGTCATCCACTTTTGTTGTAGCAATCGCCATTGTCACGCCATCACCAGGCCAATTACCGTCACGCTAACATCACTAGTACCCCAAGACGTTTCCTGTCGCCGCTATCGGTGCACCACCCCAACTGCCGTCACCAAACTACCACCACCCCTATTCGATTCCTCTACCGCCACGCCCAAAACCCATTACCTCCTCTGTTACCGTCGCCATTATAGCTTTCGCCACCAAAATGTCACTGTTCCTGCTATCTCCTCAGTTATCGTTGTCTGCAAAGCTACTCTCACTGCCACCCTCGCTATCCCTACCAAAACGCTCTCACTTCTTCCACACTCGCCGTCGTTCCCAGTAGCGGCACCAACCTGTTACCGCTGTCGCCAACTGCCATTCCACCATTCAAGCGCCACCGCCAGCACTGCCCCCCCCCATACTACCGCAACCACTGCTACCACTGCTATTACCCCCTTCCCACTACCGTGCCCTACCCCTCTCGCCGCTGTCTCCGTCACAAGTGTTGCCATTTGGTCTTAAGAATTTCCCATTAGACAGCGCTACAAAATCCATCAAAAGGACAAAAAGTCATCAAATTCAAAAAATATTATTTCATGTTTTAAGTATATGAAGAGTGTAAGAAATTAATGAAACACAACAAAGATTATTAACTTAATATGATATTTAAATTTTACAGTAAACACTTATATTTCTATTATACAAAAATATGTACTACAACAACTCTCTACATAATGAAACATACATTGTATAAGTTTTGATTTATTTTCACACTGGATACGAATAACGAAACGTAAGAGGTATTCTCATGCATTCTAATGACTGAAAATACATAATGATACCTCTATGTAAAAACTTTCCTTCCACAGAAATAATTGTTTCCACTTATTGTTTATTGCTAAGAATCGTTCTTTTTTATAAAATACACAGTGACCTCTACCAATATTTGATTGACAAATAACCGCACAATTTTAAGCGAGGGAATTCATTTAAATGATCTTACACGCCTTTGTTTTTATCATGCTTAGTTATACTGTGATTTTCGTTACTTTGCCCCTGACAGGAATCAGCTGTTGACGGTTTCATCCAATCGGGAGCTTGAACGTCACCATAGTGACGTCACTTTAGCGAAATATAAACTCCCGATTGGATGGGAGCGAAGCAGCTGATTGCTGTCAGAGGTAAAATTTAAAAAATCGAAGTATATATCTGAATAAATATACCTGCAATAATCATAAGGAAATATTTTTGGATTTTGATACCCAATAGATATATTTTTAAAAAATAACGTTTAAAAACTCAACGAAAACCTCCATATAAGTTTGCCCCGTAAAACATCCAGCAAAGACGAAGAGAAAAAAAACCTACATTTAGGGGGAAACCCCCAAGGTGGCAACACTGCCCGTCACTCCCAGGCGTCGCGGCTTTCGCCCGCGGCTGCAACGCAAATTGCAGGCTCGTCGCGGCACCGCGGGGAGCGCCTGGAAATTTATGTCCAATATCCCCACGGCGGCGGCGGCGGCCGCGATCGGAGGAGCAGATGCAACCGAGCCCAGGAGGAGTAAGCGCGAGTCACGGCGAAGGTGAGGACCATAGGGGGAGGGCGACACGAAGCAGGTGCGAGAGAGCGGGAGCGAGGGCCGTTGCGAGAGCTGAGTCACGTGAAAGCGGCAGGAGGAAATTGAGAGGAAGATATGAGATGAGATGATTTGCGTGGGATGGAATAACCGTGTCACAGTCCAGATGAGAAGGTCGTTCTCGGTGACTTCGTGGCTAGAAAAAAATAGACGTGATGGAAAAAGGTGGGGAAATACGAATGAATGGAATTGCGGATGGTTAATTCTGGTTACAGAGATGGCTGCAGTGGTGGCAGTAAGAGCTGCGAAGTGATGATTCAGTTGAAAGTGGCAAAGTTCGATAGGCATATATGCCGGAACGAAAGAGACCGAAAGGATGGCAAGTGCAATGGGATACTGAAGTGTTGAAAAGGGGAGATTGGACATGATTATAAAAATGCTTTAGATTGTGATGAGGTTGATGGGCATATGAACGTAACCGCCATGAACCGCCATACCGCCACAACAACAATTACAGACGTCATGATTCCAGAAGACTCGGTCAATGAAAGAAAACTAAGAGGTGCAAGATTCTAGATAAGTAAAACTAAAAATCTCTTCTGACCTTTCAATATCTTTCATATTTTATTCGGTGTTAATACATTATGGGTATTGCGAAAGCAAAAGTATGATATATTTAAAGGTACAAATTCTAATTCATGTTTTAGAAAAGGAAGTAATTACAATCCCCATTTATTGCCAATCACATTAGACCAGAAGCAAGAGACCTAACTCTGCATTTCAATGATCAAAAATGGATAGCAGAATACTCAAACCGCAATGTGCAGAGCTCTCCGCCACTCGGCCCGTATTTCACTCTCCTGCAACAATATTTCGCGTGGGGCGTAGTTTCGAAATTGCGGCCGACCGCGCCACACCGATAACATTCATAAAGTTGCATGTTTGAATGTTTATCTTACCGTTATCGTTTACGTTCCCCGGGTGATATTATCGGCGTTCGCTCACTGGTTCCGCGAAGGCTCAATGGAGCTGCTGTGACCTCTCTTTTCGAAGAGAGAGGGCAGACAGACCCTTACTCGGGGTGAATTCGTTTGGAAAGCGATTGACGCTCCAGAGTCTAGCTCGGCCAGTTTTTTGAATGACTACTGCGAGGAAAAGAAGCAAGTGAAGAGGAAATACCGAAAAAATATTCCAGTCCTTGGTTGAGATGATCACGAACGATGATTTTTCTACTCGAAATACTCATTTATTTTTTGTTTAAATTTTCTTCACTTTAGAGAATTTGTGTATGAGTTATTTACAGGTCACCTAAATAAATATTTTAAAAAAGGTAGATATACTACTACAAATTATACCCGAAGAGTCACATATTTTTTAGTTATTCTGAGAATACGTGGCCGTGAGAATACCTAGAACATTTTTATATCGTATGATAGCCTGTTCACCAGAGTTCTAAGGCGTCATAAATGAGAAGGTATGAGTTCTTTCCGCTGAGGCTCCTCTTTAAAATATTAGTACCCATGTGTGTCCTTGCCTCGCACGTTTTTGATTACATATACCCTGCCAAGAATATTACATTAAATAGTATATTTTTATAATAATTTACTTTCATTTCTCTTGTAATATTTTTCATACTAGTATTTTCGAATGGTTGAATGATCACTGTAACAACAAAGTAACGCACATCGTGAGTAAGAATCAGAGCATACTTCTGCTTCTAAAACTTTGTTTCAGCTCGACAAGCGATTTCGTAACCTGTCACGTAAACCATGACATTAAGAGAAGTAATACTGTTTGAAGTACCACTTTTTATCGAATGACTAGAACTCTGCTGGAAGCTCATTGGTGGAAGTCGTCTTGCAGTTAATTACAGGCTATCTCTATCGCTCCCATCGCTCGTTATTTTCTTAATGAACGACTTGCGAGACTTAATAACTTTTACGGTGTTCTGCATTATTTTGGCATTTTAAAAGCCTCCTTGCCAATATTGTCACATCCTCTTACACCGCTTTGGAGTCAACTGTATTGAAGGGCATTTTATTTATTGAACAGAACGAAAAACAGTAAGCAGAAGACAAGCATGGCTACTTTCTTTACTAATCACTTACTATAGTATATTCTTCAACTGGTTGCGATTTGAAACACCATTTTGTGTGTAGCCACCGAATAGCTTGACAAACCACGTTCGTACCTGCAAACAACAAAATAAATATTCGTCACAAACAAATTTTTGCTTCTCAATTTACTTACTCAACTTTCAACTAGTACATTTAGTTTACAGCAACTTAACGGAAAGAGTTTGAACTTCACATTGTCAAAATGAATAATAATCCAATTAATAGTAATAAAATTAATAATATTAATAAGAACAACAACAACAAAACATGGCTGATAGTATGCTTCCGCAGCCTGATCGAAGTTTTCAGAACTTGAAAACTTTAAAATTTGCCTAACGATTTTACAGAAGATTAAGATAAAAGACACCGGTAGTTGACGTCATCAGTAGTTTTTATTCTTTCAAGTACACAAACCATTCAGCTCAAAGTAACTGCCAGTATATAGTGTGATAGTTATGGTTTACAATACAGACGGCTCCACCGAACGAATTCGCGTAAAGCTATAATTACAGGGTAGTTATTTTCTTATTTATAAATATATTTGAAAGTGTCAATTACTGATGAGACCTCAATTACCGGTGCATTTACCTTATTAAAATATTATTTTCCCTAGTAATATGTCAAACACCAGTTAAAACTTCTATTAAATGTCATTAGTTTTAAATGTAAAACATATGTGTGTGTAGTGAGAAGAGAGAATGAAATTAAAATCATAAAAAATATAAACGAATCACGTTTTACAAAGAAGTGTAAATCTAATAAGTCTGCCCTGTGCTACCAAAATTACATAATGAAAAAAAAAGAGAGAGAAAGAGAGGGAGAAGAAGAAGAAGAAGAAGAAAAAGAAAAAGAAGAAGGAATAATCGTTACTAATGATAAAGTCAATTTCACAACATATGAATTGTAAACAATGCAGCACAGTAGATTCATAAGCATCTACTCTATCGGCAATGTATCAATGTTGCCTAAAGCAAGCGGGCGGCGTGGTTGGGGCAACCGCGCGAAGTGTTGTCTCCACGCGGCTGTGTGTTTGCGCGTGCCGGCGCTCATCGGCGAGAGTGAGGACGGGACGTTCCCATTAAATCGCGATTGGAGGCTGCGCCGGCGGCCCGCGGACGTCCGAGGGGCCTCAGGGGGCGCGGAACAAACGGAATAAAAAAGGCCCACGACGTCAGTCGTAAATCGAGCTCTGGCTGACTGCGCCTCGTCGATGCTTCCCGCCACCACCGCCATCGCCACCGCCACCACCACCGCCACTGCCACCGCCACCGCCACTGCCACCGCCACCACCAGCAACGTCACCCCCTCCGCCACCGCCACTGCCACCGCCACATTCAGTCGCTGTCTGGAGGAGAATTCTAACAAACGGGCCACGGACCGCGCGTGATCTTTCCTTCCTCTTCCTTGTCCTATCCTCTCCTCTTTCACACACTCTTACACTAATTCCATTACACTACCACACATGTCGGGAGCTTACAGCTTGTCCCAGCTGGGGCAGTGCCCCGCTGGTGGGAGATACCTGGTTGAGGGGAAACCCCGCTTGTCGACGGTAGGTCGACGCCAGATCTCGCCATCCAGCGAAGAAAAGATCATCGCCACCTCACGAGAAAAAACACGCACTACACTTACGGGACTAATGAAGTTAATAAAATAGTTGACGCGCCCGGAAACACGAATCAATCAATCAATGCCACCGCCACCGCCACCACCATCGCCACCGCCACCGCCACCGCCACCGCCCCCGCCACCACCGGCACTGCTACCGTCTGGCCCAGATAGCTCAGGGTAACTACATGCCTCTGCGTTGATTTTGACTTGCAGGTCTTAGGGGTCGAGTCCCCACATTGGCAAGTTTTCGACATTACGTCTATGCCTGCATCATGTCTATACTGGCTCAACAGCTCCTGTCGGGGTGTAAGCCTACCAGCGGTGCGCCCATGGATTAAGTGGTACGTGTGAGTAGCGCGTAGACATCCCTATGCCAAATTCTGGTCTTCTCAACCTGAGAAATAATATGAATGGAGCATCGCACACGATTTTACCTTGCTCATCTTTGTCTCCTCCTCTCCCCTTATACACAAACTCACACTTTCAGCACACAAATGTCGAAGGAGCAAATGCTGGGGCGGTGCCTCGCTGACTGAGATATCTTCCTCTTCCTTGTCCTAACCTCACCCCTTCTTACACACCCCTACGTGCACTGCATTACATGTCGGGAGTTCAGTCGGGAGCGTAGAGCTCGTCCCGGTTGGGGCGGTCCCCTGCTGCGGGTAAGTGATTGGGGAATACCCCGATAGCTGCCGCGTAGATCGGCGCCGGTTCTCGACATTTAGTGGAGGGAGATCACCGCCAACTCCCACGATAATACATCCACTACATTTATGGGAAAACGAATTATAAACTTTGACGTGCCGGGAAACACTAATCAAGCAATCCATCAAAAACTTTAAAGAAACATTTTATATGTATTTAAAATATAATGAAATTAAAACGTATACCATATCATTACTTGTTAGCAGAAATCTGGACGCCCTCAGTAACTCTCGTATTTTAAACCGCTTTTGAGTAGCAAGGGGATAGAGTTGGTAAAAGCTAAATTGGAAGAATGTCGCCTTGGCCAAATCAACGGTCGCTCTGACAAGTGCCTCCGGTGGCCGCGCTGCGCGTCCGTCGCGTCGCGCCCACGGCCCCCGTCCGCCTCTCGGCGCGGATTTATGGCAGCGACGGAAGTTTTAATTATTCCGGGGCGGGCGGGCGGGTGGGCGGGCGGATGCGCGGGCGTGGGCGAGGGCGAGGGCGAGGGCGCGTGCGTCTGAACGCCACGTGTGCGGACGCCGCTGCCGCTCGCGTGAGGAGAAGTGTGTGGAATGGGACGGGAGAGGAGACGTCACCTACAAAGCATCAATATTAAAAAATGTGGAGCCGTTTCTGAGCAAATTTTTAAAATGTCCCTGGGGCTGCATGTTAAGTACCCCCCAAAAAATTATCAATGTTTTTCAAAATCACACAGCTTCGACACAGGCAAGATCGACAGGGGTTTATTCAGTTTGGAAAAAATCGTACGCATAGTTTAGGCACTAGTGTTCACATACACCCAGTGGGAAGGACGGACGTTTTGCTGTCAATTGGTTTTTCGGTATCAAGGGCCCGCAAAACACGGTTTCTGGCTACACCACGTGATATGGGATTTTTGTTTCTAAATTTAGCAACTACATTTATCCACTTTTTCGCTATCAGGGATCTACAATGAATTTTTTTTTTTGGCGAAAATTCGCCGTTTTTTCGCGCAGTATTTCATAACTTTTCTGTACTATGTATATTACTCTGTATACACGTATGTATACGAGAAAGTAAAAATAAAGCGCTGATGTTCATAATACATCACCAAAAATTGATGTTTTTAAAACTCGTTTATTGACGTATTTCATAAAAGTAGGCTTGGGGAGGAACAATCGATTGGACCAGCACATAAATTGTTTGTAAACAGTATGAGAGACCGCTCTTACAAAATAAACACTCACTTACATCCGATAGTCACCATGTTAATTTTTTAAATTAATATTCACAAAAATAAGACAAGAAATAATAAAAAGAACAACACACTCAGACTTAAATTTACCCAAATAATAACATTCATAATTGCGTGAATATTGTAAAATGAAGAATTGTTTGTAATAAAAATTAAGATGAAAGAAATCATGTGCAGTGAGTTATTCAATGGTCTTTGAAAACTGTTGCGATTCTGCGCTTTTAGAACGTAGTTTTACTCTAGCCCCGCGAGTTTACGCAATCCTATTAGCTTTTTTACGAACACAAATTTGTAAATTTGCATAACGGTAACCGGAATTTATGTTCTTAAAAAGTAGAATGTATATAAGTAAAAATGCCCTTGCAACATTTTTGAAATTAACGTAACTTATTTAATCTCGTTTAGAATAAATGGTCGTATTTATTCCCGTTGAAAATTACTCTGAAAATGATAATCCTTCCTATTTGTGATTGCATTTTCATTAAGGCAACGTTATACTATTACACAATTTTCGCGCATTGATTAGAACCAACACACTCCCATTCTCTCAACGGATGACACACACACACACATGCACACACTCACATACCAAAATAGCCAAATGGGAGAGATAAGCATCGCAATCAACAAAGAGTAGGTTAGTGAATGGACGAATAAGCAGTACAAACATATACTGGTGTGCAATAAATTAAAGCCACACATCTTAGTGTGGAATACAGAAAATCACAAGTCTGGATTTCAAGAGTACTTTTTGTGCAAAGGACAGGTTTGCGGTAGAACTAGTGGCGCGTTCTTCCATCAAATAATAGAAAATGAAATTATCTTTAAGCGAATTTAATGATACCATGGCTTTTGAGACCATCCAAAACCCAAGAACACTTCGTCATTTAGTGACGACATCCGACATCTAAACGGAACAGAACGGCTTATTAAGATATTCGTAAACGTTCTGCTCAATGTATTGTCGCTTAACGTTTTATTATTATCGCTACGACATAATACTGAAGTATTGATTGTGATAATCGTGTTTACACATTCGACGGTTGAATAGTGGCGATCGTTGGGCGAAGTAGGTCACCGGTTCAAAAGGCGCGTAATTAGTGATGTGGAATCGCGTGAAGCGCCGCCCGTGGCTTGCGGCAGCGCCCGTGGCGGCGCGGCGCGGCGTGGCGCGTTCCCGGGCCGCACGGGGCGCCGCCCTTTCCGGGGCGCGTTATTGCAGGGCCGCCGGGGTTCATTAGCGCGCCTGCCACCGCCATCGAAAACCGATGCGGGCGACGCGCCCCGCCCGCCCCGCCGGCGACGCCCACCCGCGCGCCCTCAGCCACTCCCGGTTGCTCCCGTTCACTTCCGCCCGCTCCCGTTTGCTTCCTTTGTACCCATTCGCTCCCGTTTGCTCCCTTTTGTACCTGCTCGCTCCCGTTTGCTCCCTTTTGTACCCGCTCGCTCCCATTTGCTCCCTTTTGTACCCGCTCGCTCCCGTTTGCTCCCTTTTGTACCCGCTCACTCCCTTTTGTACCTGCTCGCTCCCGTTTGCTCCCTTTTGTACCTGCTCGCTCCCGTTTGCTCTCTTTTGTACCCGCTCGCTCCCGTTTGCTCCCTTTTGTACCCGCTCGCTCCCGTTTGCTCCCTTTTGTACCCGCTCGCTCCCGTTTGCTCCCTTTTGTACCCGCTCGCTCCCGTTTGCTCCCTTTCGTACCCACTCGCTCCCGTTTGCTCCCTTTTGTACCCGCTCGCTCCCGTTTGCTCCCTTTTGTACCCGCTCGCTCCCGTTTGCTCCCTTTTGTACCCGCTCGCTCCCGTTTGCTCCCTTTTGTACCCGCTCGCTCCCGTTTGCTACCGTTTGTACCCGCTCGCTCCCGTTCACTTCCCGCCGGTTGCCGATTGCTCCCGCCGGATCCCGTTTGCCCCCGTTCACTTCTGCTTGTTCTCGTTTACTCTCGCTGGTCCCCGTTTGCTCCCGTTTTCCTCCCGTATGCATCCGCTCGCTCCCGTGCACTTCCGCTTACTCTTGTTTATTCCCTCCGGTCCCGTTTGCATCTGCTTGCTCTTGTTTACTCCCGGCGGTTCGCTTTTGCTTCCATTCATTGCTGCCCGCTCCTGTATACTCCCACCCGCCCGCCACTTCCAACCTCCATGCTTGCATGTCCCTTCGTTCGGCCCGCCTCTCACTCTGGCCCTTTACTTCTGCCCGTCTCACTCCGCTCTCTTCTCCATCCCTCCTCGCTCTATTCCGACCCGAAGCCAAATATCCTGCTCTGTCCCGCCAGGGCTTTCTCATCCCTCTCTCGCCTGCCCGTCCTCCTTCCGAATATCGTGTCTTGTCATCTTGTCTTGCCGCGTCCCGTTTTTCCTCCTTATAGCCTCATCCGCTGCAGCCTGCTCCGGTCCTCCATGCCCCAGCCACTCCATTTCTTACCACCCACACCAACGTACCCTTTTCCTCCCTGCCCCATACTGCCTCTGTTAATCGTGCCCCGTGCCAATCCAACCTCGTCACGATCTCCACATCATACCTCGTTCCATTCCGCAATGTCCTACCTTATCACCCCGCCATACTCCCCCCTACATCGATCCGCTCCTCTATACCTGGCCCACACCGTTGTTTTCCCCTCTCCCGTCCCCCATTGCCCCAAAACCTGCCGTTGCGGTGCATTGCATTCAACTCCGCTCCATCTCGCCCGTTCCGGTCTACCTCGCGTCGCCCGCCCCGTTGTTCGTGGTCACCGCCGCCGCCAGCGCCACCGTCACCGCCACAGCAGATCGACTGCACGCGTCAAAGCGCTCCACAGTCGTCACAATGCGATAGGTTTACCCGTTTGCCTGGCAAAGCGAGCAATAGCGAGGCGTCGGTGTGCTTTTTCGCGTGATTGTTGCCTTGTGTAGAACGCACGAGTGTTGAATAACATTTGAATTCGTCCACTAACAACAATCAGACCTCTGTTGTATCGGTAACTCTCCACATGTCCTAACTTTCACCATTAGAAAGAAATTTTATTTTTAACAATGCTTTTGGAAGTAAACATTTGATACGTAAATGTTTTTTTTTCACGCGTATGAACGTTAGTAATGATGAAATTTATCATAACGATAGATTTAATCATGTCTGAAGCATGATGATATTTCATAAATTTCCTTGGTTCTTTTATGTATTTTATTTTCGTTCAGACTCGTAAATAGTTCGTCACCTGATTCAGGCAACTGTGGAAACCAAGAATAACCATGAACATGATGATAGGTATTGTTTCTAGAAGTATTTTAAAGTTTTCCGTCTGTTTCTTTTTTCTTAACCATTCCATACCGTCTTGTATGCTTCACGCTGCCTTTCGATAGAGCATAATTTTATCATTTGGCCCAACAGGCATACTAAATAACCATTTTAAAAAGATATATTCTTTTTATCGCTCTTGTTTCGCAGTCTGAGGTGCTAGTCGAAGGGAAATGGCACTGGACTGCAGAAAAATGAGTACACATGGTCGTGAGAGGGTGGAGACGGGAGACGCGGAGTGGACGGAGAAGTTTAAGGGGCGAGGAGCGGCGATTCTCCGAGTGATCGGAGAATGACTGAGTGGCGAGGTGAGTGAGCGGCGAAATTAGTAATCGGAGAGGTGAGTGGTGAGTGGATAATGACTGAGCGGCGCGATGAGTGAGCGGACAGCAGTGAGTGGAGAAGAGTGAGCGAAGAGGCGTGACAAGCGGAGAGTGAGCGGAGAGGAGCGAGCGTGAGATGATTGAGCGGAGAGAAGTGACAGGAGAAGAGTGGGAGCGGGAGAGGAGTGAGCTGAGGAGAATAAGAGGAAATAGCAGTGAGATAAGGAGAGTGAGCGGAGAGGAGTGAGCGGAAGAGGAAATAGGAGTGAACTGATGAGAGTGAGAGGAGAGGGGTGAAAGCGAATAGAGGGTGATCGGAAGAGAGTGAGTGGGAGAGGAGTGAGAAGAGACAGGAGTGAGCGGAGGAGTGAGCGGGAGAGGAGCGAGCTAATGAGTGTGAGAGGAGTGAGCGGATAGAGGGTCAGCGGAGGAGAGTGAGTGGGAGAGGAGTGAGAAGAGACAGGAGTGAGCGGAAGAGTGAGCGGGAGAGGAGCGAGATGATAAGAGTAAGAGGAGTGAGCGGATAGAGGGTGAGCAGAGGAGAGTGAGTGGGAGAGGAGTGAGACGAGACAGGAGTGAGCGGAAGAGTGAGCGGGAGAGGAGCGAGCTGATGAGTGTGAGAGGAGTGAGCGGAAGAGAGGGTGAGCAGAGGAGAATGAGTGGGAGAGGAGTGAGATGAGACAGGAGTGAGCGGGAGAGGAGCGAGCTGAAGAGTGTGAGAGGATAGAGGGTGAGCGGAGGAGAGTGAGTGAGAGAGGAGTGAGATGTGATAGGAATGAGCTGAGGAGAGTGAGCGCAGCGGGCGGGGAAAGAGTGGGCGTGGCGGGGCGGGTGACGCCAGGCCACACGGGCGGTGGGGGGTGGGGGGGCGGGCGGCTCCGCCCACTCGAGCCCCTGCGTGCGCGGCGCGGCGCGACGCGTCCGGCCGTCGGGGCGCGCGTTATTGCCTGGCGGCCTCCCTCCAGGATTCGCTGGCGTCGCGCTCCGCTCTTTTCTGCTTTTCAAAGCGCGCGACCCACTTCTGCGAACCGCGCGCAGATGTTGCATGCCCTGCATAAAGAATGAAGTCCACAATTGCTTTCGCGGCGCAATATATCTGCCGCGCTGATTAAAATGCAATTGCGGAAATACTTGCTCCTCGCGAAACGCGAAAGTAAGCGTAAAAGTTCGTGTTGGCATAGAAATGGCGTGTTGTTATCTGCGAGTCGCAAAGTTACATTTTTATTTGTTCTCTCGGATAAATTCGCACAAAGTGCGTAATAACAGGCGACATAAATTTAATTGGTGTCTGGTTTGTAGATTTGCATAAAGGACACACATTTGTTTCTCCCACAATGAAATGCTGTCAGTATCAATGTTCAAATACTACAAAAAAACTCAGCGTGTTTAAATATTTTTCTCTCATGTGCTTAAAGAGAGAATAAATAAAATATGTTTACATTTTTATCAACGCTGTTTTAAATTAGCACTTCGTGAGCTTCTCTCTGTAACAGATATGAAGGTGAATGAAACAAAAAAGTTTATGTGTGCAACATATGTAATCTGTTTGCTGTCATTCAGTTTTCCATAATTTTAAAATTACCCCCAATATTTTGGAATTATTAGGACCCTGGAGATTTTTTTTCGATATTCGGGCAACAGAATATAGCAATGAAGTACTTTTTAACTTGTTGAGAAGTAAATTTGAATGAATCCTTTGGAATATTCAGGGAAAAAGTGAATTTACAATATTGATAAGATTTACTACAAAATATTTAGTGGCGATGACTCAGTAGGAAATTGGTTTCGTGTTGATCGTCCTAGGTAAGATAGATAATTTAATTCTGCATTTAAAAATAATTTTGGGAAAATTTGGTCACTGAAACAAAGAAAAATGATGCACAAGTAGATGAATTGATAATTTCCTACCTAATTTGTATTGGATTTAAGTGAATATTAAGAGACACTGGAAGCCATGAATTATTCTTCTCATATGAATATACTTATCATAAAATGTTTTAACCATAAAGCAAGAGTATAATGCAAAAAATGAAAACCAATCAAATTGTTCTATAATAGATCCTTGGATTGATAGATCTTACAATAGTTTATGAATTCTAAGAGAATTTCTCGGAACAACGGCAGGAAACAATAAAAATCACCAAAGGTTGCTTTGTAAGAAAAATCATATATTTACTGCAGGAAACATAGTTTCTACAATTTTACTCCTGCTAGTAGTACGCATGCAATTCCATCAACCTAAAAAATTAACACTTCCAATTGATTTAGCAAATTCGATTATCGTAACCCATCATCGAAACTCCAGCTGGCAAAACGTTAAAAAGTATCATGAAGCATATTCTGGATCCGCGACGGCCAAACCATATGGATGCAGCACTTGTAACATCGCGTTCAGCCGCCATACGCTCTGTAGATCAATGAAATCGCATTCTTTTGATTGAGAGAAAAAAATCGTCTTCGATCTTAAATTCATTTGGCGATATTGAATTAAAAACAAGCATATTGTGCTTCTGGATAAGACAAGGCAAAAATGTGTCAAAACGGCACTTTTAACGCTGAACATAGCTGCTATTGAGGGATGAATTTGAATACTTGTGAGTTAGAAACATTAATCGTCATTGATAAACAACGTGGTGGTTAAAAGTTCAGAAGCACAAAGCGTATTCTCCAGCGACAACGTCAAAGTAAAAACAGCAGTTTTAACGCTGCAAGCAGCAGCCTTTCCGTCCGTAAGTTAAAGGATTTACACACTTTTGATTGAGCCAGGAGCACCAATCGTCTTCGATCTTACTCTAGTTCGTGGTAGTATTAAGTTGACAACAAGCACCGAAAAGAATCTGGTACTGCAACTGCCAAAATGTGTGAATCCAGCACTTTTAACGCTACACAGGGCTGCCATATCCTCAGTTGATCATTGGATTCCCTTACATTTGAGTGGGAAACCCCAGTCATCTTCAACCTTAAAACATACGTGGCGGTGAAACATTAAAAAGAAGCCCCAAGCACATTCTGAGTCTGCCACGCCGAAATGTGTGAATCCAGCACTTCTAGCGTTGCGCGCAGCTGCCGCCCCCCCCACTCCCACCCCACCCCAGTCGATCAGTCGCCCGGGCGAGGCCTGGCGCTGACACTGACCCACATCCCCGCGGCGGGGGTGGCGCGGGGGGCGGGGCCGGGGGTGGCGTCCGCGACAGCTGCTGCCGCCGCCTGCGAGTGCCCACATCGATCGCCGAAGCAGACACCTCTGCGCATAACGCCTGCGCGACCCACATCCCGCAGCGGGCGGGGCGGCGCGGGGCGGCGCGGGGGCGGCGCGGGGCGGCGCGGGGCGGCGCGGGGCGGCGCGGGGCGGAGAGCGGGCCAGGCGGCGGCTCTTATCACCTGGAGCAGCAGGCGCGGCTCATCTCGTTTGGGGGAAGGTCTTAGGGGAAGGACACAATGGCACGACACATATCGTGGTCTGAATTATGTCTTGTAGTTGCAAGAACACTTCCAGTCTTTTGACTATTCTGGTTAATGCATTCAAGAGTATCTCCCTTTCTATTCCTCTCTCTCCCACTCCCATCTCTTTATAGCTATCCCTCTCCAACCACTATTTGATTGTAACCTGCCAGCCGGGCCTAATGCTTTCATGCATCTCTGTCGTACTTTTTTCTCTCATTCACTTTTACCAACATGTAAGCAGATATTTAAACGGTCGATATATGTACATAGATTTCCTAATATAGACAAATCCATTCGGTAACAGAAAGCAATACGTCATCATAGCTTACCTTTCTGTATGGCACTGAAAACTGCCGTCTAGAAGAAGAATAATATTAGTTAATCCATGTATTTAATATAATGCCTCGTATTGTGAAAAATCCAAAATAAATATTGGATTTTTATAGAAAACTTCACCCTTTGTTAAAAACAGGTGATTAGAAGAAGAAAGAAGATCGAGTGAATTTTACGTGTGATGCTTATTTCGATGCTAGTGACTTAGGATTATTACCATCAACTGACGAATATTTTCATCGATATCATCAAGGAGTTTGTAAGCTACAAAGTTTGAAGTGAGCATTGTTCATGCTTCTGGTCGATTTTGCGAATCCAATGAGAGATATAGATTTTATGCGTACGTTTCTACGCATGTCGTTTGTCAAATATATCTCGATACACTGACAGAACCTCACAAACAAAACTACAGTCAAATCTCGTACGTAATGTCGCAAGAAAACAGAAGATGCTTGCAGTTATAGTTGTTTACCCCAAACAGGTTTTTACACGACGGGGGTTACAGATGCTTAACATAAACTTACCACGTTTAATGTTTGCTTATTTAGATTACACTTTTGTTAAGTAACGAAAATTTTAAAAAGTGGCACTACAACGCCAGATAGATATTACAAAAAAATAACAGATATAATTAATGTTGAGCAGCAAATACATAAAGACAAAATCAATTAAAAATGAGTTACATTACAAGGGAGTCAATGAATTACATTGAGAAATTATGAGATTCCAAACGCATCTACCGGAATGTGATCAGTAGTGTGAAGGAAGATCAAAAGAAAGACCAAATGAATAAGCGGCAGAAAGTGACTTTAAAACTAAGTCGTTGATTGCAAAATCTATTCTTATATGATATTCGTGAAACAAATCGTCTTTCCCAAAACGTGTTATGTAGAAGCAAATTAAATTGCAATTCTATAGGTTTTCGAGAGATTTGGATTGCTTCTAGTTAGAGGATTCTTTGAAAGTTACAGGATTTTTATTATTTCAAAATCTATGAAAAACGAAAACAATGAGACTTATAAAGGCTTCTGACCTGTACAGCATCGAGTTATCGTTACACAACGACATTTTATTGACAGCATGTAGGTATCCAGAGCCAGACGAACCAAGTGCCCCACATCTCAACAGTGGGCACATTAAACATAAACATACGTTCCGTCCACCTCTCGGGGTTTATGACCATTTAACCGCCCTCAACGAGTCACGTCCGGCCGCGGCTGGGCTTACAATTCCAAACATGGGGACCTGGGAATTGAATGGCCACCAGGCGGCGGGGCTGAGCAGGTCAACGGCCGCGCGGGGCAGGAAACGCGTTTCAGAAAAGAGGCGCGGTGGCGCCGCCGGTGGTGACGGCGGGGGAGGCGGGAGAGAGGAAAAGAGGGAAATGAGCGGGTGATTGCGGCGAGCGGCGCGAGTCCAAACAAAGGCTGGAACAATGGACGGCGTCTCCCACGCCGAACCGCTCGCCCATTAGCATGCGGCGGGACGCGACTTCGGGAGGAGGCAAAGGAGATCTGGCGGCGCGACGCGACGCGCAGATCCGCACCGCTGCCGCGGACTGCGGCTTTCTTCTCGAAGCCTCCTGCCGGAAGGCACCGGGGGACGGGGTCTGGGCAAAAACTGACGTCACTGCAGTGCCACTGAGCGGGAGGGCCTGGGATTCGAGTCCCGACGGTGGCACGATTTTCGACACTAGCTAGGTCGAGTTCTGTCGTTGTCTGGAGGAGGATTCTAACGGCCGGCTGCTCTGATCGGTAGTTTTCCGTGGTTTCTCCGATCAACACCAGGAGAATGTCGGAGCAGTACACTAACAAACGGGCCACGGATCGCGCGCGTTTTTTCTTCCTCTTCTTTGTCCTATTCTCACCTCTTACACACACACACACACACACACACACACACTCTAACATGCACTACACTACCACACACGCCGGGAGACCGGTCGCGAACTTAAAGCTTTTCCCGACAGGGTCGGTGCCCAGCTGGTGGTAGATACCTGGTTGGGGAAACCCCACTAGCCGACGGTAAGTCGGCGCCGGATCTCGCCATCCAGCGGGGCAAGTTCACCGACACCTCCCGAGATAAAACATGCAATACATATTACGGAACTAATGATCTTCGCAGTTGACGCGCCCGGAATCGAGCTAGTAATCAACCAGTAGGAGTAATCCTACCGGCTGTCATGGTTCCGTGCTACAACTCTGGTCGCTGTAGTATCTGACCACCCAAGTTCCTAGGATTGGGGAGTCCTCTGTTTGAGGGAGAATTATAGCGGCCGGCTGCTCGGATCGGTAATTTTCCGTGGTTTCTCCGATCAGTATCAGGTGAATGCCATACGCTTACAAATAGGCTGTGGACCGCGCGCGATCTTTCTTTCCTCTTCCTTGTGCATCTCCCCCCTTTACAAACACATTCACAACACTACCACATTATCGAGAGCTTAGTGCTTGTCCTTTGAGATGGAGCTTCGCTGCGGGAGATACCTGTAGTGGAAAAATCCCACAAACCGACGTGTACAGTAGTGCTCAATGAAACTGCATCACCTAAAGAAATTGGCATTCTGTGTTTTCAGTGTTTTACAGATCTTTCACATTTTAAGCAAAAATTAGTTGAAATTGGTAATTACATATTTTATATGCATTATACGGTGTGTCCGATTCAATTACCTTCAAAACTCACTGGATTTTTGCAAATCAGGAGGTGTATTTTCAGGATTATATTGCAGATTACAGCTGTGAGCGAAGTGATTCTGTTTTTTGAGCACTACTGTAGGTCGACGCCCGATCCCATGTTCCAGCAGTGAAGAAAACACCGCTACATCCGGGATATAACTTACGGGACCAATAAGATCAAAGTAGCTGACGCGCCAGAAAACCTAAATACTCATTCACTTCGTTCGAAGCCGTCTTACGGAGAACATCCTGAGATCATTGTAGCAATATTTTAGATCTTTCAAACAAGTCACAATTCATTAAAGTATGCTGATATTTATATCTCTATTTTGCAGAAGAAGCAAGTATAGGAAGAACGTGATTAAGAGATTTCTTCCACTGCATGTTGATTGCCTAGCCTGCATTCCCCAATATTTCATGATGCATACTGTAACAAGGTATTAGTTACAAATTAGTTAAATTTATTAACTTCTCACACATTTGATAACAATTCTATTTATTAATTAAATATTCGTTGCATGAGTTTCCAAATGCAATGATTACATAACTTCAAGTCGAATGAGGTAAAAGGATCGGCTTTGCCTTACGTGTCTGAGTAAGTAATATTTAAATACATAATATCTTTACTCAGTGTATTATGCAAGCACTGCTTCAAACAATACAAATTTTGACACGTGTATAATGTTAATTCGGATTCATGTATAAATAAACAGGTCTTAAAGATTAACTACATTGTGAGCAACTTTCAGAGTATTACATCTACTGGATGTTTCAGGAAATGCTCCTGCCTCCACGACACCGCTGTCTCCAATTGCCATGGGAAACACTCGCACCGATTTCCCTCGGTTCTAGCGGTCCAACATGCACAATCGTTCTGTGAAGACAACTTCGCTGTCAGTTCCGTCCAACAAATTACAGCCAAGTACCTATTTGCATCTTTACCCAGAGTCAGGTTGTGGAATGTTTTGAGTGTGGAACACTGTATTCTTTGGAATTTATTAAATTTCTAATCGGTTTCGTCATTGTTTCTTTGTTACGCTTTTTCACTGGTTCTTTGGTAAATTGAATTGAGTGAATTGATGGAATTCGAGTTTAGATGATTGATTTCTCAAATTTAGAAGGTACGGGAACTAAGAAACAATAACAAACACATTTCTTTAAAATCGGATTTCACTAGACAATTAGAAGAATAGATTCTCCAGAAGAAAAGGAAACATGTCACGTATTCACCACAATAATTTATTTCTTGTTTTTTCTCACTCTGTAATGCAGTGGCGTAGCGTGACTCCTGCGTTTGGGGATGCTCAACTGAACACATAATGCTTAATGTTCTTTAGAATCTATGTTATCGAAACAAATGATACAATACTTCAACAGATTTATGTCAATAGAGTTCTTGAAAGCAAATTATACAATGGCTCAGCATTAATTCTCATGCGCGATTGGCAATGAGATCACTTGAGAATTTATACAGTTCAGACCAAAATAATAAATATATTTTATATATATAAATATATATATATATATATATATATATTTATATACAAAATAAATATATTTTATGAAGAATTCATCGCCTTAGATATTAATTAAGAATTAGTAGCCAAACACTATTTCTCCTGTTAAGTGCCCATGACCAAGCAGAGAATCTCAAGTGATAAAGAAAAATATTTCGCGGGCAGCGTCGTGTGCTGCGCTCTGGAGCACAAACGAGCAACTTGCTCATACACCTCTTGCTCAGTCGTACGCTAGCGTCAGAAACTCGCGAATCTTTGTGAGAGGGGTGTCTGCGCATGCGTCATTGCCCTTCGCAATCTCTTGGCAGATGCTGGAACCATTTTAGCATCCAAGCAATCAGAGGCCAGCTTGTACCCACGCGCCGAATTTAATCACAGGAAACCACTTTTAATATTAATACAAAACGTGCTTCGCTCAATGAACCACTTTTAAGTTTATCGATACAATATCTAGGATTCTTTGATTAATATTTGACATGGGGATGCTCAGCATCTTAGCGTCCCCTGACGCTACGCCACTGCTGTAATGCTTTCTTGGCTTACTAATAGACAAATGAAAACGATTGAATGCCTTATGCATTTTTGTCAATTCCAAGTTAAACATTAATAGAAAATAATCGATCGCAAAAAGAGAGATGAGTTGGTGATAAAATATCATGATTCTAATGTACGAGTACTAACATTTAAAGTACGTACAATATAATAGGATTTATTTCTATAGAGGAACTTGTTATTAATTACAAGTTCCACAAATGGTAAAATCTCTAATAATGCAAGCACTGAAATTAACAATCTATTCCTTAACAAAATATATACTTTCTGTTATGGGTGAAACACAAACATTCATCTTCTTTGGAAGGATATTCAAAACATTCTAGCCTTTGAGAACGGAAACAACGCATCGACATGCTTTCCATCATTACAAATTCTCTTTAATGAGCAAAAATCCGCAACTGTGTCGTCCCGCAACAAAAACACGAATCCTAATCCAATTCCGAAAACGAGCTCTGCTTCGCGTTCGGCTCCGAATCACCAAGCAGAAAATCCGGCGGGATCTGGCGTTCCGCAGGGCCGCGCGACAGTGACGCTCGCAGCGGCGACAACGGTTATTACCGGAGGCGACGCCATCCCGAAGTGACGCGCCCCCGCCCCGTTGTGCCACTCGACGCGTCCGCCGCAGATGGCGTTGGCAACGCGTTGCACCACTCGTCATTACGAGAAACAAAAGTGACGCCATTTGAAAAATGGATGTGTTTTGTCGCGAGATAATGAAATTATTCTTTGTTAAACGGCGCGGGCCGCGCGTCGGCGCTCTGCTGACAGAACGCGGCTTTTGTCGAAGGTATAATGAAAGCGGGACTGTCCATATCGCCCCCGGGAGGTAGTGCGGTGTGGGCGAGGTCACGGTGGGCTCCGGAAGGGGATTGCTGATGCACGAGATAAACGCCACCAGGAAAATAAAGTATTTTCGGGCGTCGGTCCGATGGTTTTGGGGTCGTTTCTATTCATGGGGTGACCCTTTGACCGCATTAACGCCTGAGAGTCCTTTGACTGCAATAACACGTGTGTGAGAAATATATGGCAATGCAAAATTACGAATGGAAATGAAGGACCGTTGCAATATGGCAGAAATAAAATTTTTGACTTCCTAGTTGTTGTTTCAACTTTGACACATAAGCGGATATAATTCACGTGTAGTTATTTTAACATTTTATTTCGGTTGAATTATTACACCTACGGTGCAGTTTTCTCTGCAGAATATGCTAAAGGAAAATTGGAGAAAATTATATCTCGTCACTCCCAGAGATCTGCCTCCAGTTACTTCTAAAAGAGTGTGTTACGTTGCGAGAAGACAAACAAAACACGTCACGCGTTGACTGTGTGTGTGTTATCTGATGTGCAAGATACTCATCTCCGGGCGTATGCCATTTATGACGTGGTATTAACCCTTTCTTAGCAAGTGACAATGGTAATGATTTGCGTTTGCCTTCTTTTTAATGAAAGATGCTACGGCAATCATAAGGGGTGTGAAAGATGAATGATGAACATTCATGCATTCCTGCATTCCAGGATCTGCACGTGTGATTCTGAGTACCTCTTTTATAGACCAAGCAACTTTAAGAGCTCTCTATGAGCTGGTACCCATCCATAATATGCCATCCTATCCTAAAACATGAATCTCCAATAAGTTTCTTCTAGGAGCCTATTGAGAGCTCAAATATGCTTGGCCTATAATTGCATCCTCTCCCTCGTGTTATAGTGCGGTTTTTCTAACTCTGCCTCTCGATCCCCTATGGCCACGATGAAATATCACAAGGCATTTCGCGTCTTTCTCGGTCGAGCCGCCAGGAGTGTCATGTCCGCAAACACTTCTTGATACAGTCGCGATCATGCGATACCTAGTGGCGCGACTGAGAAAGACGTGAAATACCGTGACATATTCGATTGTGAAGATTGAGACGCAGAGGCAGAAAAATCGCGGTACAGCAATCCCTCAGCATTCGCGTCAGTTAGGCTCCAAAAAACCATCGCGAATGTCAAATTCGCGAATGTTGAGTCTATCTTTTAATGAAGAAAGGTGGGTTAGGTTCCTGGATATCGAAAATCTTTAAAGAAAAAAGAAAAGAATTGTCAAACAATTGCAGCAGAACTGAGTAAGCGCTACTACTCACAGAATTCACAATTATCATTCCAATCAGAAGAAATAAAACAATATTTGAAGCTTATTTCAAAGTTGAAAGTGATTGGATATAAAATTTGTTTAATTTTTGTTTCATCTTCCTCGTTTTTCTAAAATCCAAATACGCAAGAGTTGCTGCTTCTATTTTTCTCATAGATTTCGAAGTTATTTCCATGTTCGGATCGTATTCAAATGCTCATTCCGCCAGAGCTTGTTGAAGTTTAGAACGCCATTAACAGTTTTGACATTGAAATTACTCCGGGATGCAGTTTCACTTCCGTTACTTCATCATTACGTTCGAAGTTTTCTTCGCTGATGATTTTCCAAAGCTCCTCTTCAGTGAGGTCATTATTATGAGAGTTGCACAGATCCTGAACGGCTTTTCTGCCCATTGGACCAAAACCCTTACCTCCAATTTGACGCAACTGAATTGAATTATCGTATAATAGTATTATTCTATTAATATGAATTCACATTCCAACTTTGATATTTTTGCAGGATAACTTTGAGATCTGGTGTCTGCTTATTTCATTTCCCAGATGACGCTGATAAAGTAAATGAAATGTGCTTACTTTAAAAAGTGTAGTGCGACCAAAAGACGCACTCGCAAATGTTGAAGTCGCGAATGTTAAAACCGGTAGCATTTCTCTGACCGCGAATGTTCGGAACTCGCGAATAACGAATTCGCGGATGTCGAGGGATTACTGTATATACTGCGATTTTTCTAAGAGCGACCCTCAAGGCCACTCAAATCCCATCTTCGCGATGGAATATGTCACAGCATTCCGCGTCTTTTCTCGGTCTAACCGGATGTCGCATGATCGCAAGCACTACTTCATACGGTTGCGATCGTGCGAAATCTAGCGGAACGACTGAGAAAGACGCGAAATGCCGTGACATATTCCATCGCGAAGATGGGATTTGAGTGGCCTTGAGGGTCGCTCTTAGAAAAATCGCAGTATAGTTGTTGTACCGTTCGGTTCATCGTGGTGCTCACCAGCAGCGGGGAGCCCTCGCCCTCGGGGAACGGGGTCAGTGTCGCAGGACGCTCGTTTGCGCCGAGGCGCATGCGCAGCGCGCAGAGTGATTTACGAGGCAGCGCACGCGCTTTGTGCGCAGCCCTACCGGCCCAAGCGTCCTCCCACGTGGAGCAGCGGCATCCGGCGGACGCCTCAGCCACTAGCCTCACTAACAACTCCGGCACTTTTTGTACTGGCGGAATGCACCCTAAAGGCCCATTCACAATGCAGACGTAAGCATAAGCATAGACATAAACTTGAACATAAGTGATAGACTGAAGTATTCACAATGTACAACATAAGCATAAGCAAAGATTTTCTATTTTCTGTGGGTCATTCTAGTTACTATTGGTTGGAATTGAGAATCTATATTTTATACATATATATGCATAAACATATACGTACGTACTGTGGCACAATAGCTCTATACGAGCCAAGGCCTACCAGCGGCGTCTCGGCCTTGCGGCCATGGGTTGAGTTGGGTTAGGTTAGGTTAGGTTAGGTTAGGTATTTTAATTTCAATAAAAATTAAAACTAAATGCTACTACTATGAATACTACAACATAACTAAACTACGAAAAGATCGTATGCCACAAAACAACGCAGAAAACCGTCGAAAATCAACCAAGCAATTTGGAAAACAAGTCTTGTGTTCGATCTATCGACTTTGATCCTATTTCGATACTCGATTTTGAGTTAAACGTACTGTGATTGGTTCATTTATTTCTTACATAAGCATAAGCACTGAAGCTTGCAAGCTTTTAAGTTAATGTCTTATGTGTTATGCTTATGCGAAGGCTTTGTGAATCAGTCCGCTTATGAACGTAGTCCAAACGTTTATGTTAACGCCACGCTTATGTTTATGTTTGCAATGTGAATGGGTCTTAAATGGTTCTTCCCTGTTACCCGGATCGTTGGATGTTTAAGGTAGCAGTAGCACTATAGGCCGAACGAGTAGATACAAAATAGAGAAATTAGCGCACAAATGGTCATATTTACGATACCTGAAAGAAACTACCGGTGACAAGCCATTGCTGTTTCCCTATTTTTACTTTCTCGCGTGCTGTTTAGGGGTTATACAACAATTATCGTAATGCTGTAGCAAAATAACAGCTATTTTTCAGCAAAAAATCTTTTTGAGAGAGTCCCTGTGAGCAGAAAAAGTGGGTTATTCTTCTCCCTATAAGAAGTACTCATCTAACACAATGGGTGTTCGGAACTAACCCCCTTTGGTGGGCCCTCGATTCCGAAAAACTAACTGAAACGTCTTTCTGTCTTTCAGTCTGACTAGTCTCTAGTCGGGTTACAATTATTGCGATCACTTTACTGCAGTGGTTAAAAAAATAGATCATTATTACCAACACAGGTGTTGTGTTAGTGAATGTAAATAAATGTACGTGAATGTAATGCATAAAAACAAGTAACAAGAAAAATCAAACATTCTTCTCAACATTATTTGAATGTCTCTGAGAAAACACTTTCCACAGAAATGTTACGGCTAATGCTGGAGAGACAAGGCCACCGTTGCTTCTTGTCTGCTGGCGACAAGAGCTCCAGTGGCGGCGAAACTCAAAACCACTCGTCAGCGCGCACAGTTGGTTTGAGTAATGGGGCTCATCCCGCGATTCTGGGAGAAGATAACGACATTAGGAAGCTGTTGCGGCGGCGAATGTGGCCTCATCACTTGCAGAAGGCGCAACAGAAGCACATTACTGGCATCCCGCTGCAACTGTTCCCGCTTCAAAAGCAGCGAAAAAGAGAAGAGATGAAAGAGAGGGAGAGAGAGAGAGGAAGAGAGAGGGGAGAGAAGAGAGGGAGTTCCCATCTAGTACATAATCGTGACATGTTTTGGGCGATAAAAAGAGGAATCGAAAGGGGTGAAATTACTTCTGACCTCGTTTCGAACTCAGGAGACAAAATGTTTATTTTCTGTCTTCACGTGTTTATACTAAAAGAACACTATATGGGACAAATGCGTTTTGGTCGGTTTCGAAACTTTAGAGAAAAGACATATTTTTTTCTGAGCGTGTATATTTCTGTACTGTCAATCTTTCATTGCACTTTAGAAAGGAATGCTTGAACCACCTAATATATTTCAAATATCATTCAGTGGGGAATGAAACTGATGGATGTGAAAAGGATGTGAAAGAATTATGACAATATAGGCTAGAAAATAATGTACTCACAAACTAGCATGTCTCTCTCATCCGTTGTAAAAAAATATTCTTTAAAAATAGGACATTCAATAATACAAATGTGAGTCGAAAGACCCATTGAGAATGTTTGTGTTAGATTATTTCTTTTAAAATTCGTACACTCAAAGGTTAACTGATCTCGAGGTTTCCTTATCAATTGTTTTTAATGTTCTTATATCTACGAGTTGACATCTGTTGACTAGAATCTACTGATTAAATAAATGCGCATTAGTTAAGTTATTAACTATTAATGTAGACGAATGTTAATTATTAATATCTTAGTTTTATTGTCAAACCTGAAATTTCAATTCTTTCATCCTATTTGAAATTGTCAGCAACATTCCCTTTATGTCCCATTTACTCTTAAAACAAGCTACGCGTGTGATATAAGTAAAATAAAAGATACGAATTTATTGTCAGGGCATTTGATAAAGCAGCGCAGTTGACGATGGCGGAAGCGAGGATGGAAACGGAGAAAGGTGATGAAGGACAAGCGAAAGTCGGCAGGGTCGAAAATGGAGACGTGATGGAGGGTGGAAGATGGGACGAAGCTGTAGACGAGAACTGAGATGGAGGCACAGATGAGTCTAGAAAATGGGTTACGTTTGAGGTTTGTGTGGCGGAACGAACAACATCGGAAGTCTAAGTTATTGGGCGAGGAATAGGACCGGGTCGAGGATGGACGAGGAGAAGAGTGAGGGCGGAATGGAGTTGAGGCAAGTTGAGATAAAGTCTGATGGAGTTGACGGGGCAGACCTGGAGTCGGAAGACACGAGGGATGGGGAACGGGACAGAGAATACGGTGGAAGTAAGGGCAGGATGGAGAGGAGCCGAGGTTTGGTGACTTGAGCCAGAAAAGACGAGAAGGGGGTGGATGACGGAAAAGAGTGAATGTGCGCGATGACGTAGAAAACGATGAGGACAAGAAAGGGACAGGGGATAGCTGGATCCGGCATTGACGATGGGGTGGGATGTATTAGAGGGTGAAGCTGCGGCCGAGGATGTAGGAAATGTCCTGATAGTACCACGAAACGGGCCGCAGACCGCGCGCGATCTTGACTTTCTCTTCTGTATCCTAACACCTCCCCTTACTTACACTTACTTTTACGTGCATTACACTAACACACTGTAGCACAGTGACGCTTGCAGACATAAAAGACAGGATGTGCCTTTGTCTATGGAAGCCACAAATAGACAGACCTGTAGGCTGAGCAGGAAGGGGGCGTGTCTAAGATGGGCTTAGGCTGAGCCAGGAAGCAGAAGGGTGCTGAGGCCAGGGGGCGGTAAGACAACGTCAGTGGTAGGTTGCAGACGTCATCGTGGCGGTTGGCGCTTACGAAGCTCTGAGGGGGGGAAGTCACGTGGGGCACCCACGTCACTTTAGACGGAGTGGGAGTAATCAGGTGACCGGTCGGTCATGTGACCGAAGCTATTTAAGGTAAAGTAAGGGCATTATTAGCAGGATACATTTGCGGCACGGAGCCAAGTGGTATCTTCATTAAGTGCTCACGCACTTCGCTCCGGGGGTGAGCAGCCGGACTCGTCCGGGGAGACGAAAGTCTCATCTTTAGCGACGCTTTCAAGCGGTCGCTGTTCTTGCGGTCAAGCAAGGGCGGGTGGGGGACTCGCAAAGCAGTCGCAGGTAGCGGCTAAGATAAGCTGTTTTTAGGAGGGTTCCGTAAAGCACGTATAAAGTGAATGAATTGTGCAACCTTGTATATATATATTTCTTAGTCTAATAAATTTGTTTTGTTACGAATCCTTCGTGTCTGTGTCTGAGTGATTGTGATTAAACGACGCCACAACACACTCCGGGCGACCAGTCGAGAGCTTAGAGCTTGTTCTGGCCGGGGCGGTGCCCCGCTGATGGGAGATACCTGATTGTGTAAAAATCCATCTAGCCGACGACGGTAGGTCGGCGCCGAATCTCGCAATATCCCGAGGGAAAATCTTACACTACACTTACGGGACTAACGACCATAGTAGTTTCGGAACCACTAGCAATCAATCAACCATGACGGAAATGGCTAGAAGAAGAATGTAGGCAGGACAGAGCGGACGAGAGGTCTAATAGTACCGCAGGGACGGGGTGGGAGGCGGAGATGTCGGGAGAGCGGGAGGGGCGAAGCCGGCAGCTCCCGTTCAACCGCTTCCGTGCGAGAGCAGCACAATAGCGCGCTCCACCGCGCGGCTCCTGACGACTTTTTCTCCCGCTGCTCCCCCGCGCCGCCTCGCCACGCCCACCTTCTTCTTCTTCTTGCTCTGCGCACGAACAGACACGAGGCGCGGGGGAAGGCGCCTTTCCTCTTCTTTGGAACTCGGCCAATTAATTACCGGCACCGACGGAGCGGGCACGGTCGAAAGAGGGGTTCTGGTGGCCACCGCCGCAGACTCTCGGCTGCGAAACATTTCACTACCTTACGTACGTATTCGTCTTTTGGATTCTAGGATTGCGCCAATTTCCACCAATTATCCCGGGGTGTCGGAGATGATCCCGAAGGAGGCGGACTTCCACTCCTATACATACGTAACTTGAATGGATTTTCTCCCGCTTAGATAGGATTCTTAGGTAGGATGTTTATCTCCAAGCACAACATTAACTTAATTTTATTAGCATATTTCCAACTACGTTTTCTATTAAAATAAAAGAATTGATAGATGAAAACTTTATGTAAATTAATAAATAATTTAACAAAAACCTTATTGTGGGAGTGGCTGAAGGTAGATGAGGCCCCCTTCAAATACATGGACTTTCAATTTTATGAATGTGTATCTTATTTAATATTGTAACAATGGATTATCATTCGTCATCTTTCATGAACGTCATATATCGCAATCTTCTAGCTGTATTTAACAGTGTTAATATATATATATATATATATATATATATATATATATATATATATATATATATATATATGGGAAGGAAAGTTTCACGTTACAATAAAATTACTTGGATTTTTTTTGTAGTAGCAGGTATAGTTCTAACGGTTTAAACAATAGGAAGCATTAATTACATTCATGTTAATCTTAATTAGTTTCTCAATCGTGACATTTTTGTACATAGTGAAAGAACAACTATTTTATAATCCTTCTTTACTCTGATCATTAGGATGTGTATTTTTATTTTATTTCCAACAAAGACAAATGGCAATAAGAGCGCCCTCAAGACGTCCTATTCATTTCCTGATCAACCAAATCCACTCCCGCGCGTATCCCCTGGTTCCGCACTCCCCCGCGCGGGGCGCAGCCATCGCCGCCAGGGGTCGGAGCGGGGCTTCCCCTCGGGTGATTTGTTTCCTCTTAGGCTGCGGCGGCAGCGGCGCGTCGCGTCGCCCCTCCGCGAGCGCGCCCCGACCCTCCCCTCCCCCGCCCACCGACGCGCACTAATTCTTCGATCAACAGCGTGGGAGGGGAGGGAGGGGCTCACACGGGCGAGGGGGCGGCGCAGCCCTGACCTAAGGCAAGCGGCCCCTCCGCGGCCCCTGGAGGATGGAGGGTGGGTGGGGGAGAGGAGGGGAGGGCGAGGGGCTGTAACGAGTGGAATCGCTCGCTGGGCGCCGCGTGGGGCTGCGCTTGACAGGTCTCCCCCCACCCCCGATGTCGCATGCCCCTCCGCAACCCCCGCTCGCGCGATCGAAGGCTCGTGGTGTTGGCGGGAAGGCGGGAGGTGACGTGGGGTGCTCGGCGTGGTGTAAGTAGATGAGATGGGAAGGACGTTCCAGTCAATAAACTTCTACTAGTGAATCGGGTGCGGCTTGCACGTATGTTGGCACTACGTTTAGTGTTAATAGACCAACAGTACTTCGGGGCCACCCCTCCACAACCATGACAAAATCACAATCACTATCACAGCCCAGTCTCCACTATCACAACAATACTACCATACCATTACCCTTATTCAACCACACAACTCCCAATACCACTTCTCTACCAATTTTGCATTCCCGTCCCGTTGCACTTTCATCACCACACCACAGTACCATTACCCAATCACCTTCCCCGTACTATTCAACCCGTCCATCACCACCAAGGGTGATTTCGCTGTGTATTAGCACCGCTCGATAAAGTTTGGCAACTCACTTAACGCCGTGCTCCATCTCCTCGGCTACTGCTTTGTTGATTGTAATCAATGATGTAAAGTGTCCGATGGGTAGTTTTGGTAGGTATTGGTTGAAATCATGTTGCAAATCTACCTAGCAAAACATTTCTAATATTCTAATGTCTACACGACCACATAAACACCTATTTAAACAGCTGCACTTCAAGGTCACGAGCTGGAAGGAGAGGTTATCTAATCCGAAGCTTCGTTAGGAATTTTTAGCACTGGATCTCCTGATTGGACGACAATGTTCCCTTCGCCTTCCAGCTCGTGACCTTGATGTGACACACCGTTTAAATCGAAGTATAAGCAATGGTTTGTATTGGAAACTGTATGATACACAGATATAGGCTACTCCGTACATACATACACATTGCAAAAGACATCTGGAAAATTAAAATAAGTGCAAAACTACAGTAGGAATAGTTTCACTTAGCAATAGTTTCTACTTGTCACGCGATGTAATTCGAGAACATAGTTACCTTAAAACTCGTGATCCTGTGTATTGCATAGTCAACATATATGTTACTGCCATACGAAGTAAAATACAAAGGTCATTTTTACTTTGTCGAACGTACGTCATTGATGTCATGACGGTTTTGAGACGAAGTGACGGTTTGAGACGAAGTGATGGAAGCTGGAATTATCTTGAAAAGGAGCCGGATGGAATGAAAAAGTTTTGTTCACTAGTGTTTCATAAATAAGTATTTTATTTGTTACTTGCATTATTTGTTTTCATTTCCAACCGTAATATTCTAAGTGTGATAGAAAATTTACAGCATCCTATGAAGACCCTCCCTCATGATTTTTTTTTAGCGAATACTAAGTGACGTTATTAGTTCTCCCAACCCAGAAAAAGCAATATTTGTGAAAGTAAATCAAATGAGTTATTAAACCAAATAATAATTAAAAGAACAAAACTAATAAATAATGTGTCCTTTAAAAATACTGCAGAGGGTACGTATCTCCCTAGACGAAAACGAAGAAGATAACTACGTGAAAACAGTCTCATGAATACCTCTGGGAAAATTTTTAACTTTTAAGTTCTCTGAAAAGTATCACCCGCGGGAGGCGCAGTTCTTAAATTGCGCGCGTTGCAAGCTCTTTGACGTCCCGAGGGCCGGCCCCGCACTTCCGAAGCGAAGCAAACCAATTAAGTGCAACTTCGCGCTGTTGCGTCTCGAGGGAGAGGTGCAACGTGCACTGCGAGCGAACATTGGATGGCACTCCCATTGGTCAGGGGCAACGCGCTCCGAGCAACGATGAACGCTGCGTGCAAGAAGCAAACGCGGAGCATTCTCTCCATTTTCGGCTCTTATTACCTGTGATGATTGTTATCTGAGGTAATAACGAGACTGACAATCTCCGATGAGTTAAATTTGGTTGGAATCGCTCCGGGTTTTCAAAGCAGAAGCGTGAGAATATGCCTGTTTTCCTACAATGATTTCGGGTTTTTACAAACATTTAAGAAAATAATGCGCGTTAAATGTTTACAAACATGATTTCGAGGACGATAAGCTCTTGCAGTTCTTTGATGAGCATTGTATTATTATTATTATTTATTATTATTATTATTACATTATTATTATCATTACTATTTATTCATATAATTTTCATCTACACACTCGTATATGATCTTTTGTAAATGAGATACATGACTAAATTATGTCAACCACAGAAGTCGCCAGAGTTCTCTCACAATGTTGCACCAGTCAACGATGACAAACCTCTTTTCTTACAACAAAAAAGGTCATTAATCAGTTATTGTTCCTGTGTTCATAATGTCATCATTCCTATACCACACTTCCATTATTTTTTGCCACCGTTAATTTCAAGAGCTAATTTCGATTAACGTATTTTTGCTTGAACTCTTAAATACAAATCAGTTATCATTACTCTTTCTCCAAGACCAAATGGGAATCACTAATATTCGAATGCTCAGAAAACACTACCTGGAATGGGTGAACAAACGTGGGGTAGGATACAACTGCAATTAAATAATAATTAAAAACAGATGAAAATGAGAAAAGAAACGGAGTGTTCCAAAGTTTAAAAAAATGTATTCAGTTTGTTATGAAACATTTGACCACACCATTACAAACTCCACAAGGATTTTGAAACACATTTTTTTCGCACGCTTATGTCACAAATGAGTCGGCCATTTGCAAAACCTGTGCTTGTCATCTTAGAAGGAACCCAGGAAATGGGCGAAAACATTTACGGCTGAATCTTTATAATCTCACTATAACAGTTTCATTTATATTTAAAGCTGTAGCTTACACTTAACAGGTTTTTACAAGCGTAAAGCAAAGTCATTGGACCTTTTTTAACAGGTTTTGAAAGTGCAGTCTAGGCAATTTTCGTAGATATTGCTAGTGGAAGAGACTAAATGAGTTTTATTCGTTGACAAATACGTATCTTTGCGGAGGGCGCTGAGACTTTTCCAATGAGCACAATAAGTCGATTTTTTACATAGTCGTTTAAGAGGTTTTGCAAGTGGACGACTCCAATGCTTATCCAACAACATATTTCGCGAACGATGAGTCACGTTTGGAGTCACGTGGTCCTCCGGCGGGGGTGGGGGGGCGCCTCGGGACAGCACAGCGACTGCGGGCGGATCTTCTCCTCCGCGCTCTAATGAGCGACCGGGGCTCAAAGGCGTCAAGGCGGGCGGGGCGGGGCGGGGCTGGGAGGCCTTATTAATGGCGTCTGGCGGCGACGCGCCCTCCGCCCACAGCCCTCCAAGGGCCCGCCCTCACTCCCGACTAGGGACGCGACAGCGACTACGAAACATCCATGTTTGAAACCATCAATGTTCAAGTTTAAAACATCGACAGTAATGATACATAGCTCAAAAACATCCATGTTTTTAAACCCGATGTTTTTTAAAGAGTTTTAATGTATAAATTTACGGGGGAGAATTTAATTTCACAGTGGCCGTGTTCATCAATTTATAATTAAGTTTTAACTGAAAAAATAAATTAAAAAATATTAGGATCTATTAACAAAACTCAGTTAGAAATCCTAGCTCTGAGAGATCGGGAGTCAGATTTTTCTCAGAGTTCTCTGTAGAAGGGTGTGGGGAAAAGGGAGGCTCCACGTCTCTGCACACGCACTGAACCACTTTTCCGTCTGCGAAATACGAGGAAAGGCGTAAGAAATTCCGGAACATCGGAAGCATCTCTAGGAGAACGAGAGTCTAGTCTATGAAGGCAATGTAAACAGCGCTCTCTTTTTACACACACAAGCTTATATGCACTACACTACCACACACGTTGAGAGTTTAAAACTTATCCAGGCTGGGAAACGACAATACCGTTTTCAAAGCGTAGAAAGGTGGCTAGGCTTAGAGCTTTCTATAAGTCTTAGGTAGGTTCACCACGTGGAAGGAAATTCGGAGCAGACTACTGAAACCTAGTACTATTTAAGCAAAGGGGATCACAGTTTCAAAATTTGTGCACGAACGCACGGATCTGATTCGGAGAAATTGTCCTTTGTGAATCGAACAAGAAACGACTGGAACAAATTATCTGCTGAAGCATTTGGACTTGCCTGGAAAGTTTAAATACATTGACGGAGAAAACACTGACGTAATGTAGTATTTGTGTTACGCACCTTGCGTTGTATTGTTTTTTATTTGAATGTATCTTAATGTAATAATGTTCCTGTGATGTATACTGTAGTATTTCTTAGAAATCTACCACCGGATGATGAACCCGAAGTAGATCAAATACATCTATTCATCGATCATTTAATCGATCATTCTCCGTTGTCCTTCCTAGCTGCCCGCTTGCCTTGCCAAGTACAGCATATCACCAAAGGCGCTCAACTTCGTCAAATCGACAGTGTTGTTCCCTACCCTACCGTCCGCAGGACATCAGTTCGCTCGTTTTTCTGCCTCCGTTGTCTCATTCGTCCTCACTCGTCACACCCGCCGCTCTCTGAATTATACTGCGATTTTTATAACTTTGCCCCTCAAGGCCACTCAAATCCCATCTTCGCGATGGAATATGTCACGGCATTTCGCGTCTTTTCTCGGTCTTGCCGGTAGAAGTCGCATGATCGCAAGCACTGCTTCATACGGTCGCGATGGTGCGAAATCTAGCGGAACGACTGAGAAAGACGCGAAATGCCGTGACATATTCCATCGCGAAGATGAGATTTGAGTGGCCTTGAGGGTCGCAGTTAGAAAAATCGCAGAATAGGTTATCAGATTTCTCCTTTGTCATCGCCTTCGCCCATCTCTTTAGTTTTAGCCTAGCATTCATTCCTTCTTTACACTTTCATGTCCACATGTTTTACTCTCTATGGCGTCTTCGACCCATAATCCTCTCTCATGTTCAGTCATCCTTCGCCTTTGTCCAAACCCTCTCCCCGAGTACCCTGCTTTCCACCCTATCGTCCCCACTTCCACCTCCCCTACTCACCCCCTCTGCTCCGCGCACCGCCTGCCACCCACCCCTCTCAGATGACACACTCCGCTCTGTCTGCGCCTGCTTAAATTTTCATTGCGCACTCGTCGATGCCTCACCTCCTCAAACGTGTCGCTCGACGTTAACTACGCTTCTCAGGCTTCCGTTGCGTGACTGTGTTAAGTGCGACGGAGATGGCAAAGCAGTGTTTAGCGGCTGGTGGCTTCAAGAGACGTAGAAGATTTGTCAAGGATATCTGTTAAAGTGAATGGCCGCCAAATAATGTATCGAAGGAAAGTCGTCAGGTGGCAAAATGAATAAATGCACAATTACGTAAAACTTAATAAATTATCAAAACTTACTTTGCTTATTTGGTAGATTAATACATAACTTTTATTGAACTTTTACAGCCTTTGATAACGCGTTGCCCCCTCTGCCTAAAAAATACCCCACAGGAAATACTGACAGTATTTCTTTTTAGGCATTCTTTTTAAATCCAAAAAATTAAATTGACAATCTCCAATAATTTCGGTTCAATTCACAAAGCATCTGATGTGGGAATAAGCCTAACAAATTTTACTCAAAATTTCAAACTCGATTCTACATTTCCCATTTCCCGTTATCGAAGAACGGGATTCTTGCTCATTATCTTTTCAGTACTAAGCAATAAAATGTCAATTTGTACTTACATAAACTTCAGCTACAAAAAAGGCATTGCGTCACAGAACTCTTGCAAGACGTACCTGAAACAAAGAGAATAATTTTATCAGTAATACTGTAGTTTAGTATAAGAGAAAGTACACAACTCGTGCCCCCAATACACGTTTCATCAACACGCATAGTCTTAGGGCTATAATCGAAATACAACGAAACGTTTCGTACCAAAGCGTTGATTCTGTCAAAATGATTCCCGTCATAAGAACCGAACTCGTATCCACACAAACGTAATGGCGACCACAAGCGCCGTAAACAATCTAAATTACGTGTAGAATGACTGGACATTCATCACCCGTTGTTTTCATCTGCAGTAATTAATTAAAGCTAACGTCACTGAAGCAAATAATTAACTGGCAATCCTGTTTACCAGAAACACAATTTTCCCTCCGACAACGACCCATACTGCAATAACAACAGCAAACGAGGTTCCAGTCCGTAGGTCATTTGGAGGAAGTTATCCAGAGACATGGAGTCTGGGAGGGTCCGCCGTGCGGAGGGACGGAGAGGGTGAAGGGAAAACGGCGAGGGATGGGGGAGGAGAAAAACGAAAGCTTGCGAGGGGGGCGCGTGCTGGAAACAAAGGAAAGTCGCAAGGCGAGCGGTGGGGCAGAAGGAAGACGCATGGTCTCCTCGAATAAAGAAATCGCGGCGCCTGGGCCTGCCTGGGTGGTGGGCGGTGTGGGACGGCTCGGGAGGTTGTGGTTAGTGGATAGGCGATGACCGCAACGGTTTCTTACGTATTTCCGTACAGGGCAACATTTCAAAAAACGCACATGATCTCACGTGAAGGCTTATGAGTGCTATAAGTACACTCTTCCTTTCACACAATATTCTTGAATTTTCTGTTTCGCCCATTAACTTTATTTCGCATATGCATTACTTAATTAAACTAGTGGCACTAAATCCTCGCCGGTATTTCACGCAAAATTATGCTAAAAGTACTCAAATTTTCGAAATATTGTACGTGATCTTATTTAAAAATCTATACGTAAGGAACAGATTTCATTAAGGGAAAAAATCTCTTTCTTTAATATTTTAGTTGAAGGAAGTCGTCAAAAAAATTTTGAGCTTTTGCAATTTTCAAAAACCAGTGTTTTTCAACGAACATGGAACCGGCATGATTCTCTTAAACGTCCTTCAAAAAAATTAATAAAAATCGATAGAGCCATTATTTTCTAACATTTTAAAAATGTCCCAGGGGCTTCATGTAATGTACCCGGGAAAAATTAAAGTATCGGTTTCGAATTCCTGGGGCTGCGACATCAGTCAGATCGACTGGGGAATATCAATTTTGAAGAAAATAGGTTCAACGGTTTAGCCGCACATGTTGTTCACAGACGGACAGACGGATAGACGCACGTTTTGCATTCGATGTTTCTGTATCAAAGACCCACAGAACATGGATTCTAACTAATCACGTTTTCGAGGATTTTTTTTAAAATTTAGCTTCAGAATTTATCTACTTTCTTCTTTTAAGACCCTGTAATAACAGTTTTCGAATCTGCCGAAAATTCACCGTTTCTTCGCGCAGCATTGCATAATTTTTTCTCCACACCGCAGAGAGAAAGTAAAACACACACAAGCTTTCGCAAAGATACAGATATTTATGAGTACCATGAGTTCACTCTTCCTTTCATTTAATATTATGTACTTCTGTTTCGTCCATTAACTTTATTTCGCATCTGTATTACTTAAAACAAAATTCGGCAGCGGTGATAAATTTTAATAAAGCCTCAGTAAAGTGTTAGACGAATACTCACAGATTAAGTCCCAAAGTAACGTAAACATTCAAATTCAACAAAACTAACTGGATATCCAAAATCTGCATAAGTTCTCGTTGTTATGACTAAAACCAAAAATCGACAAAGTGACAATCTAACATCTTGGTCACTTGGTAAGGAAAGTGCATATAGCGCAGTGGAAGATAATACACACAATTGGGCGAAATATTTGTTGTGAAAACGGTCATTATTCTTTTCCATAGGTAAACGAAATATCAGAGCCGCAATAGGCGAACGGATTTCGACAACTGAGTTTGGTGCCAGGAGATGTGGTGGAAAGAGAAAGGTGGTAGTGGTGGTGGTGGTCGCGATAGTCGTAGTCGTAGTAGTTGTGACAGTGATAGTAAAGGTAGTAATAGTAGCAATACGTATATGATAAAGGTAATGGGAGTAGTAATGGAAATGGTGGTAGTAATGATAATGAGCGCGATAATGATAATAAGGGTAATGATGATGGTGGTAGTGGAAGTGACGAACAGTTACAAGTTGGAATCAGAATGGAGGAGGATGTTTAAGTAGAGGTGATGGTGGTTATCGGTGGTGTTACTGGACGACGGCAGAGGTGTTACTTGGCTGGTGGGAAGGCTAGCAGCGAAGGTGGAGGAACGGGACAGAAGACAGAGGCTGGAACGAGTGTGGAAGAAGTTGCGGCGACGACGCGAGGGAAGATCTCGTTGGGAAGAGGGCGCGAAAGATAGGGAGGGCGCCGCCCGACGGGGAAATTTATTAATAAAAATGTCGGGGGTCCTCGCAGCGCCTGCGCGGGGCGCACTCGAGGCTCTGGAGGGCGAAGGGGGCGTTGGATGGTTGGGGAGGAGGACAACCTGGAAGATGTGTCTCTTATTCCATTCCAGATTCTCGAAGAAGTTCACTTTTCTTCGGAACGTGAATATGGTAAGTCGTTCGGTTTTAGGGGCGGGATGACACCGAATCGCTGTCATGGTAGAAGAAGTAATAAAAAGTTCGTGAATAATCTTGAGTTGCTTCGTATTATATTAGTATTTGTAAAAAGTGTTGAATATAATGAATCAGAAATGCATTCTTCAAGTACGAGGATGCGTTTTTTTTAATCAGCAAATCATTTTATGTTACGACAAATGAAATTCTAACACTTCACCTGTCAGCTGCCTCGAAACACTACTTATGAACTATTTGGCAAATAACACTGGTTGTACTACTGCCATGACATGTTAAGTTACATCTTTTTGTTTGTTTTTTCCTTTTCTTATGACAGTTAATAAAAGTGCGAAGTTCATTGCATAGCCTTTAATTCGTGAGTTGTTATTCTGTTGTTTTGTGGATGGAATGATTAATTTACGGATACTTCTTTTATTTTCGTATCGGTGCTGTTCCATTTACGAAGATGTTTACAGCTTCGCCTTTTCTCGGTAGCGCAACTTCGAATTTTACTTTATCAGAAATATTTAGACATTTGCCTTCAGATGACCTAAATATTCGTGACGCAAGGATATGTTGATTCATTAGTATCAAGTTTAAGAGAATTTCTTATATATGTATTAATACTAACTATTGGGACTGCCGCAATTTCACAGAATTAAAAACAAAATCACCAATGTCGGAAATGTAAGTGAACAACGGAGGGTTGACAATAGTTTTAAATCGGCATGGCGTTTAAGCTTCTGCTCCCGATTCACCTTGTCATCGTCCACCGCCTGCACATAGCGTCGGATACGGCGGTCCGCGCCCCTTGGAGCCGGGTGCGCGGGCGGGCGCAGAAAATGAAAAGTTTTTTCCGAAAAACACTGGATTCCCAGGGCGCGCGGCGGGGGTCGCCTGACACAACACACCCTCTGGTGCGCAGCCTGGCGGCGGGGTCGCAAACTTTGCCTTTCGCTTCGCGCCTCTCGCCCACGCTTCGCTGCCGCCGCCGTCGCTGCTCGTAAGTTCGCGTTATTCTGTAAGAAAATGTATACGCTTGAAACATTCCTTTTATGACTATTCCTCTTTCCCCCACGAGAGATTTCAAACAGAAGGAGAGAGAGAAAAAAAGATGATTTACGAAACGAAGCAAAAAATACTTTGGTAAAAGGCTCGTTTTTTAAACGATTTCCGACGTGTGTTCTTGGGCTTCTGGGGAGGTCGGGCTAAGTGGTTTCTGATTTAAGGATGTTTATTGCGAGTGTGTTTGTTCCGGTGTGCTGCAAAGGTGCTACGATCCTTCTATTGTTTTCTACTTTTTGGTGCCCTTGGAATATCAACATAATATATTACATTTCATTATCATCAGGGATTTTTTCAGGGCGCTAACATTTCCTTCGAACTGTTTTTTTATGGCCTAGGATGGAATACAATTGAAAGTAGCTTATCACAATGACCGAAGAGAAAATTCAGTGCTGCTGCTAAATTCTCAAGATCTTTCCGTATGTACAATAATGCTCATTTATTTTTCGTGTGTTATGGGACGTGACAGATCCACTGGTAACTATGTGTACTACAGCTAGGAGCGTAACCAACTGTACATGTAGTTTGTGTACTTTAATAACTGTATGGTAAATGGGGTGAATCTTACAAATGAGAAAGCTTACATACTCTGGTATGTTCGTTTTATATTTGATATTTTTCACACCAACAGGCGTATATCAAGCTCTTTTTCATTTATGTATTGCAAAGAGAAGAACATTGTTATGGAATGAAAATGCCATAGTTCTTTTGATTTAATTAGGGAACGGATTTTCAAGAAATTACATATTTTTACACGAACAAGATATACCATTATTATAACATCTTTCCAGAAGTAGTAAAGCAAAGTTTCCCAAAGGCTAAAGCAACGAAAACTGGCAATCACGGAAGGCGCAGAGGAGGAACAATGATTGTGACAGACATTCCAGAAAGATATGAACTCCAAGCTAAGAGAAACCCTAAGGAAAAGAAAGCATCTGAACAAAAAAAACTTTGTTTCAAGATGGCAGTGGTGATGAAGATGAAGTGATTTTGCGAGATTCATCAGATGATTATGACATAACGCATTTAGTTCCTGAACCTGAGGTTGTTGATGTCGAAAACATGGAAAGACAATCGATCATTGGTGATTGTGTTTTAGGGGAGTTCATGAGACAAAATAAAATATTATTTAAGGAAAATTATTTTTCTACGTGAGTTATTTGATTAGTAAGTTATATTTTATAGGAAATGTTTGGAACCAGAGAACAAAGTTGTTATACCTGTTGTTCCTGATATTCATGTCATTGATAAAGAATGGATAAAAATGCATTCACCTAACCCCACAACACATAAGAAGACGAAAGCAACTATCTGCTGTTTAATTTGCCACAGATTTCGCTTCTTATGATGTTCGCTAGAATTTGGACAATAACTCATTGTTCCCACTAATGCGATCCCAAGGTTCCGACTATAAAATTCTCAAGGAAACAGTGAGACAATTTCATTTTGAAGTTTTTAATACATCGACAATCGATTGTACGGCAAATCACTTAATGTCGTCAGAAACTTGCATTGCCCTCCCATCCCCAAATTAAGGAGATTTATTTTCCAATGTCTAATTTATCATCTAATTTTTGCGTCTCACTGTTCCCACTTTTCCCCTACATGCGAACCACGACTGAAAATTGACAAATATGTTACAAATCATTGTCTTATCACGTCGTTGGATTTGGGTGGGAATATGGTCTCTTTAACCCCTATCTTCCTCTGCGATTCATCTCCAGCTGCACGATACTGCTATTCAATTGAGCACAATTTCTCGTAAATAACATTGTGTATTCAACGAACGTATTTTATGTATAGAATAAAATCCTTATTTATGATGAATAGTGGTAGTAATACTTAGATCGCATGCGATCCATGATGATCCCCTAAGAGGATATTTAAAGCAGTCGGATGCCAGCCTTTGAATGATGACGTGATAAGATGATGAAAGATGATCGTGGCATTTTGGAACCATCTCAACATTCACCTGTATGATCTAAATGTTAGTGTGACGAATTGATTTATGAAGGGAAAGCTCCGCGGTCTTGGCTCATTGATTAGCGTGCTCGCCTTCCATAACGCGATCCTGGGTTCGATTCCCGGTCGGGGCAGAAGTATAGTTTTCCTTGCAATGTCCCAGTAAACGTTGCTTAAAAATTCCAGACTATGGCGTGGGGATGTCTTCGTCCTAACCACAAGAACTCCCTCAACCCATGAGTCCGCGAGGCCGGGACGTCGCTGGCAGGCTCGATCCCGCACGCGGGTTGTTGTGCCAAGTATATACATACACACTTGTGTGGGAAAAGGAATATTTATAAATACACATTAAAGATTTTGTACACTCTCATAAAACTGATTTATTTGTTGTAATTGAAAAAAACGAACTCTAATGAGGCATTGATATCCATATCTCCACGCACATTCATTGAATGAAATGTTCATATGTTATTCCAGGTGGACGACAAATCTCTCTTTAGATAGTATCTTGAAAAATCTTTACAAATCAAAATATATACTACACATTAGATTTTTTGTTTTTGCTGCAGAACGTTTGAGATTTTTTGTCTCCTGAAATGAAATTCACTATAATTGGTTCATTTGAATTAATCCATAAAAGTAGCCAGGTTATTGCTTCCATTTATTTCCTCCCCCAACGTCTGACTCTTCTGTCAACTCAGCAACAGCTTCACCACTCCACAAAAATGTCTCGTCGCGTGAATACTTCATCCTGCCAATACCATATCTCTCTCACCGCCCACTGCCCTTCCATCTCCGAAATATCTCCACCCTCTCTCTCTCATGCAGATAGACTAACACACCGAGACGGATTGACGGCGGGGAAGGGGGAGATGTCGAGGTTTCAGGAAGGTGGGTTCTCATCAGAAATGTTGTGCCAACTCAGCTAAAAATGCAGAGCCCCCGGGCCCACGCGCCGCCAGCGCCGTGGGGGCGGTGCGGTGATAGGGGCAAGCTCTCTGCGCCTACGAGATTGGATGGGGGCGGCTCGAAATGCGGACAGGAATGAAAAGCTCAGAGAAGAAAAAACGTGCGCGCCTACGCGACGAGGGAAAAGCGAACAAGGCGGAAAAACGCGGAGGGATGCGTAGGAGGGGAAGAAGGGGAGGGGAGGGGAGGGGTGGGCGGATAGCGTTTCGTAGGGCGGAAGGAGAGATCCAGTGGCGCCGATGGTGTGCGAAACAAGACTTATTAGTGCGTGTCTCACTGATGTCTCTGTGCAAAGGGTGGTGTTGCCAAACGCTGCGGACGAAATCTACAGTTACATCACTAATCGCATGACTTCAACTGATATTTTGACTATTTTCTGCTCGATAGAATTGATCGACAACTGGTCATGTTAATCCGTTATTTGGGTTAGTGTGTAATCAGTGTGTTTTTTTTACGTGGCAGAAATATAGGGCAGTAAGTGACGCTGGATTTTTTAAGAGAATTAATTTGTATATAAGAATTTTAATCTAATATGTGAAGGAGTGTAGTTCACTGTTTCCTCTGCACTGAAAAACTACAAATTTATTGTTTAAATTTTACAAGGATACTTCCTGTTCTACATTTATACAGAACATTGTTTCTAATAAAAAGGAAATTAAGGTTACTGCGACCAAATGTTGCCAGCTTTATGGGACAGAGAAGCTTTATGATTTTAATTATATTTGTTAAGAAATTGAACTAACAAGCAGTTAATTATGTTCATTGCCACTTATATGTAATATTTTTATATCACTTTTGATGTGTGATCCGACTGTTCCGATTTACTATAGATTAGAACTTATTCGATAAACTTTTAATTAACAAAACTGAATAGAAGCAGTAGTAAGTTAATTGCCAACGTACTAAATCATTACTAATGTACGTCATTGGGTGAATTTGTTACAATATAATAGAGATCAATTGCGGCAGTACACTCTTGTGTCCATAGCTCCTTTTGAGCGTGTACACTTCAGGGTTCTACGAGGAAATCTCTGAAGCAACGAGATGCCGCGCAAGTCCGGAATTAATATTCCGTTTACGAGCGGATCCGGAGCAGCACCCTTTGTGCCTGGAATGCAGCGCCCCTCCCGCACTCGCCGCGCGCTCTCAGGGCGAGGGGGAGCACCCTCTCCTCGGAGGGAGAGCCCCGCCGGAGGGGGCACGAAGGGCGAATTTGTACTGTCAAAGATGCTCTATAAATGCAGCGATGCCTCGGCGGTGGGGCGAGACGAGGTGAAGCGGGACGAGGCGGGGCGGCGCGGGGCGGGGTGGCGGGGCGGCGCGGGGCGGCGCGGGGCGGCGCGGGGCGGCGCGGGGCGGCGCGGGGCGGCGCGGGCGGCACGGGGCGGCGCGGGGCGGCGCGGGGCGGTGCGGGGTGGTGCGGCGCGGGGCCGGGGGGGGGGGCGAAGCGGCGTGGGGCGGAGAGGGGCGGGACGGGTAGAATCTAGAACGCCCGGTGCACATCAAACCCGCGCTCGTTGCTTTGAACGGCCCCTGCGCTAGAGAGGGGAACAGCACAGTCAGTGTCAGCGCGAGGGGCCGTTGTGCTGCATCATGACGTCTAGACTGAAGGGAGAAGTTTTCGTAGTTGCGTTTTCTTTGTGAACTTCTTTATTCTCTGATTTCTTGTTACATTTATTAGGCAGAGGGTAATTTAGATGTCAACCGATAGTTCAAAAGGGCGAAATGTATTACTACTATAAAACGTTGTAAAACATGTCCTTCCCTTTTTTCAACACAATGATAAGTTTATAAACGAAGAGCAAGAGTTCAACTTTTGTAGAAAGATATTGCAAAACACAATTGCAGTAAATTTAAAACGGCAACGGATACCCCAGATGGTGTCTTGAGTATTTACTTTTGTAACATTTACACCAACTCGACGTTAAATATTAATGACGTTATATGTTTACGCGGAATTCAGAAACATCGTGAATTAAATCCAGACGTACAGTACGTATAGACTTAATATTTCGAAGAAAATTTCGTAAAATTGAAAGAATTCCGTATACTTACTGGAATCCTAACAAAGTTAAAATGAATTTGTATGAAATGATCACAAATATAACGTAATACCTTTCCTCTGTTGAAATGTTTACCAATCTTCACCAGACTTAAGCACGAATCTTGTCTTATTCCAATGTCAGACGCTGAAATTATGTAATACCGATGTGTTGGCTTTTATTTATTATTAACACAGGGTATTTACGGAAGCATCTCAGCGTAAACCCGTCAACTAAATATTATGTTTGAAAACATATCTGGAAGCCCCGAAAGTGTAACTGGCTGATGAATTCAATTCCGAGGCCCCCGCGGCGACGTCGCGAGGCATCCGCGTGTGAGGCGCCTCCGCAGCCCCTCCGCGCCTCGGGGCGGTGGCGCGCGCTTCCTGCGTCGCGACGCGCCGCCCCCGCGCGGCGGGGAGACACCGGCGGCGGCGGTGGCGGCGGTGGCGGCGGCGGCGGCGGTGGCGGTGGCGGTGGTGGTGGCGGTGACGGTTGCGGCGGCGGTGGCGGTTGCGGGGGCGGCGGTGTCGGTGGCGATGGCGGTATCGGCGGCGGCGGTGGTGGCGGCAGAGGCGGCGGCGGTGGCGGCGGCGGCGGCGGTGGCGCGGGCGGCGGTGTCGCTGGCGATGGCGGTGTCGATGTCGGTGGCGGTGTCGCTGGCGGCGGCGGTGGCGGCGGTGTCAGTGTCGGCGGCGGTGGTGGCAGCAGAGGCGGCGGTGGTGGCGGAGGCGGCGGCGACGGCGGCGGCGGTGGCGGTGGCGCGGGCGGCGGTGTCGGTGGCGATGGCGGTGGCGGCGGCGGTGTCAGTGTCGGCGGCGTTGGTGGCGGCAGAGGCGGCGGCGGTGGCGGCGGGGCGGGGGCGGGGGTGGCGGTGTCGGTGGCGGTGTCGCTGTCGGCGGCGGTGTCAGTGTCGGCGGCGGTGGTGGCGGCGGAGGTGGCGGCGGTGGTGGCGGCGGCGGTGAAGGTGGCGGCGGCGATGGCGGCAGCGGCGGTGGCGGCGGCAGCGGTGGCGATGGCGGCGGCTGTGGCGGTGGCGGCGGCGGTGAAGGTGGCGGCGGCGATGGCGGCGGCGGTGGCGGTGGCGGCGGCGGTGATGGTCGGGGTGGCGGCGACGGTGGCGGCGGCGGCGGTGGCGGTGGTGGAGGAGGTAGCAGCGATGGCGGTGGCGGCGGCAAGTCGTGGAGAGAAAGGATCTGTGGTGATGATGGCGGTGGTATCAACGGCGAAGGTAGTGCTGGAGGAGGTTAGAATTAAGTTGGGATAGAGAGTTGGGGAGTGAGACCGTGTTCATTGATTGGCTGATTGTTATTGGTTCCGGGCGCGTCAGCTGCTAATATCATTAGTTCCGTAAGTGTAGTACATGTTTCCTCGATATGTGGCTGTGATCTTTCCTCGCTGGATGGCGACATCCGGCGCCGACCTACCATCGGCTAGAGGGGTTTTCCTCAACCAGGTATCTCCCACCAGCGGGGCACCGCTCCAGCCGGGACAAGCTCTCAGCTCCCGACCGGTCTCCCGGCATGTGTGGCTGTTTAGTGCATGTTAGTGTAAGTGTGAAAAGTAAGGGGCGAGGATAATACAAGGAAGAGGAAGGAAAGATCGCGCGCGGTCCGTGGCCCGTTTGTTAGGATACTGTTCCGGCATTCGCATGGTGTTTAGACGGTGTTGATATTGATGGTGGAGGTGACGGTTGTGGTAAAAACGGTTATTGCGGAGACGAATGTGGAACTGGAGAGGCGACGGTGCTGGTGCAGCGTTTGAGAGTAAAGTTGGAGTGACGGTGAAACAGCACTGGTGGCGGCGTCAGTCACAATGGAGGTGGCGATAGTGACGAAAGTGTCCGTTGTTCACAAAGGGCGGAAATGTATAACTATTGAGATATCTAAGTTGTAAAAGATGTCCTTGTCTTTTTCCATACAATGGTAAGTTTATAAACGAAAACAGTTTAATTTTTGTAGAAAGATACTGGAAAATACTACTGCAGTAAATTTAAAATGGCATTGAACACTCGAGATGGTGTCTTGAGTATTTAATTTCCTAATAGTTACACGAACTCGTTTTAATGACGTTATACGTTCACGCATAATTCAGAAACAACATCACTTAAATTACATCTAGACGTACAGAATGTATGTAGTTAATATTCCGAAGAACATTTCGCCAAATTAAAAGAATTCCGTATATTTTCATGGAATCCTAACACAGTCAAAACGGATTTGTATCAACACATCACAAATATAACATACATTTGTTCTCTGTTGAAACGTAGGGCAACGGTGGTGGTGAAAGCAGTGGGCGGTGGCGACGAGGGTATAGTAGTAGCGTCGATGTTGATGTCGGCAGCGGCGCCATCTGTGACGGCTTCGGCGTCGGGGGTGATGGTAGTGGAGGAGGGGATGACGGCAGCGGCAGCGGCGGCGGCGGCGCCCAAAATCAACTTGGGGGCCGCGGAGGCAACCGGTCCAATATTTTGCTGCTCCGCCCCCCGCGCGCCGTCGCCGCCCACGTGTAAGCCGGCGACGCGCCCCGCGCCGGTGCACGTGCGCGGAGATGAAGCGGGGGCGAGAAGGGGAGACGCCGGGAAGCCTCGGGGGCTCAAGTGGGAGGAGGGTGATGCGCAGGGAATAAATCTTGAATCCCACCGCCAAATCCATACGCTAGTTTTGCGACTTCAATTTGAGAAAACAAGAAACATGACTGTTGTGACGTACTGGAGTGAATGACACAGACACTGCGTTGAAGTTAACAATATTTACATTTATTTACAAGAACTTAACAATTAAAGAAATTTTTGCAACTACTACTTAAATCCCGACAACCTTTTTCTTCCCCTTAGCCACTAAAACCCCGCGACCGTCCCTAGGTCCTACAGCCCAGTGCCACTGCTTGAAAGCAGGTACAACGCATGATGCGATGCAATCGGACGTTAAGTCCCCGGTACCCAAGTACCTACATGGCCTGGTGCCAAAAAACCTGTCTCCGGCCCGGAAACCACGTGCTGGAGTGCACTGGAGATCCTACCCAGACTCTCGGCTAACAAGCTCTACGAATCTATACAAATCTCTGCGAGCCTTATACACATCCCCGTCTCCCCACCCGGCGTCACGCTGTCGGCGTCCCCAGGCTCGATGGCTAGCCAATTCCAGGGGTCTTGCACAATCGTTCCAGACTCGCCACTAACTTTTCTCAACTCTTTGTTTGCGTGGGATATTTCCTGGAGCAGTCAGATCCTGTCGGTCGCCCCTTTATTTTTAGCTCAGGTGCGCCCTTTCACAACAGCTTCCGGCTCAGTATGCCGCTTGGAAACATTGTCACGACGCCACACAGTGTTACTTAATGTGGAGGCACGTTAACAGAGCTTTGTCAGTGTTGAGCAGAATTAATTTAAAACAGCGTTGTTTGCCAAATTAATTCTACTAGACACTGACCAAGCTCTGTTAACCTGCCTCTACATTTATAATTATAGTCGATAAGCATTCTTCATACGTGTTACTTAATATTCACTACTTAAAAATAACACTGAGCATGTTCCTGGTTATTTTTTCAAATACCAGATACAGATACCTTTGTTCAAAAGATGTCATCAGATGTTTAAGACCCTCACAATATGAGTATATTGTGACCTCGCATTTGATTATTTTCAAATTTCTTGCCTGGTCTGCACTGTAGGTTTTTTATGGTGTCGATGGTGTAACGGCTAGCGTAACGGACTGTTACACCCACGTTCGCGGGTTCAATCAATTGGCACTCTTTTTAGCTGAATCATTCTTAAAAATTCTACAAGAAATCGACAAAAAGTTTTAAAAAGTTCAAGGCAAATGCATTCGTGAAACTCTGTGAATTACTATGCTGCCCTTCTGGCATAACGCGAATCCTTAGGACACTCTTCATTCTATTAACATTAGGTAACACTAAAGGCCGATATACACGGTATAGTTTTCGTGTAGATTCTTCATGTAGTGCAGACTTTACGCTTTCTACATGAGAAAATTATGAACATGTTCGTCATTTTTTCGTGTAGAAAGCATACAGTTTGACTCTAGCGCCTCTAGCGGCAGAATCGTTCACTAACGGTAATCGGCCATGTGTATTTTGTGGTTAGGTGTGTCAAGGTGCGATTGTATGAAGTGGTATATTGTGATAAATTACTTCTTTTCTTATCCCTGCCTTCCAATTTTTATTCTCTATGCCCCTCATGGTTAATTAATACGAAATCAAGATCACAGCCAGAACGCATGCATAGAAATACCATCACTGAAACTACTCGAACGACGCAATTCAGTTGTTTCCCGCTAGCCCTCCCCTGGCGGCGGCTTGTGGCGATTCATGCAGAAAGCGTGTAGACCGTGTATGCGCTACTTTTTGGCTTCATTTGGTTTCATACGTTCAGTTTGATATCTTGACGTTTCTATATAGAAACTGTATGAGAATCTACACGAATACTGTACCGTGTATATCGGCCTTAATGAAACGTACACCTGTAAAGATTCTTTTTAAGTAACTCGCTGTGCCCAACAATAAACGAATGAGGAAACTGTATTGCTCTTAAGTAGTACTTTTATTATGATTTTCAGAGTACAAATAAACATGTTCAACACGAAGTATCACACTGGCGCGCCACCTTAAGTCAGTACTTATTTGTTACATTCGTGTACTTGATATTACGGCGACGTAATATTGGACGTAAATCTTCCTGAGGCAGGTGTGGACATGTGGAGGGTGTGTGCTGCACTCTATCCAATTTGGCGGCGGATATCGGGGACGCGCGTGGCGGGGGGGGGGGGGGAGGGGGGCATCGCCGCGAACGCCCCCGCCGCGCCGCAAGCGCTGCTTGCTGAATGCGCGCGAAAAAGTGCGACGGATCAAAACCGGAGACAGAGCTTGAGGGTGCTATTGTAGGAGCGCTAGTGTCGCAGGGTACGGCACGTAATTCGGCATTATTCGGCCAGCGTAATTCGGTATTATTCGGCATGTAAAATTGGCTAACTTCTGAGAAATACGAAAAGTATCTTCTAAATGTTCAATTATTCACAATGTATGCATTTAAGAAACCGCTGAAGAAAGTGCGAACATCGACGCTTTGTTCGTAACATTACGCGTCTGCTGCGTCTCGCGAACCTACGCAGCAGCCAGGCACGTTAGAAGTATCGTTGGCAGCAGTTCGTATTTTAGTTCCTGTAAGAAGTTGATACAGGAGAGCGCGCTACTGTAATGGTCTCCACCACGTTAAATGGCAGTTAAAAGGCCCTGGGACGAACTCCGCTCTCGAGATGCCGGCGACAGCGGACCGTCCACTTGAGAAGTTAACCTTAGTGGCTCCCAATACGATAATCTAGGGCCTAGATTCTAAGCATATCTGGATAATGTGCATGCATAAATAAATGCATTTGAAAAAACTTCACTCTTTCTGTTATCCGAAAGCTACCGTTTCGATTTCACCAAGTGTCGTATGAATAAAGTCCAAATTGATCAAGGGCCGGGTTTGACAAATCTTCAGAAGTTCTCCTGGTACACTACAATGTGGAGTGAGTGATACATTAACTCAAAACGGTCGGGTTGTAATTCAGTTCGTCAGAACGAACACGCTGTGATCCTCAAAAGAAGAAAGAAAAGCAAGTGTTCGGTATTCGTCTGTCTTTCTTTTATTTTAAAGAACGAATTTACTCTCTGAAATATTATTCTAAATCAAAATTATTTGGATATAAATGATATTTGTTATATGAAAGATGGATGATTTGACAAGTCTAGAGAGGCGATGGCAATTCAGACATTTTTGAGGAGTTCACGGCGCAACGATAAAATAGTAGAAAACAATCCAATATCCATATCAACAATGCCGTGCGACGCATTAATGCAAACGAGAGATTCCCAAACTTTTCTGGACTACCGCCCCCTATAGAAGATAAAAAATTCAATGACTCGTAGACCATATCAGTTAATTTGATATGAAATATGTTGCATATAATCTGTATCTAATTTATCTTTTTATTTATCTATTAAACATCATAAATTAGAAATTAATAACATGACAACGAACTGCACAAAAGTTATTTCTTAAAAAGTTGAAAGTAAACACAAAATCAATAAGATAAAAATAATGAGATAAACACAAAATTAAAAATAAATAAAAAAATAATAGGATGGCTGAGACTGACTAAGTTTTAACAATTTGTCAATGTTGGTTCCAACTCCGTTAACATCATTCGCAGATTGTCACGTTCAGTGGAATGTGGTCTGCTCATCTTTCACAATAAATTAGCTACTATCCCCAGACTTAAAGGACGAAAGAACTGCGATTAAAATTGATGTTCTATTGCCACAAGGAGTAGAGGACTGGCATAATTCTTGAAGCAAAATTCGTGGCATCTCTGAATTTTAATATGAGTGCTTCGTTAGTTGTAAGTTCTGCAAGTTCCTTTTCCAAATCTGATAAATCTTCAGTATCCGTCCCTCTTCACTGCCTCAACGTCCTTATTTTGCCTCTGGATCCGCTACCTCCTCATTGGAAGATTCCAGCTCCCACTGGGGGGGGAGGCGATATCGCCCCCGTTGAAAATCTATGGTTAAACCTTTTAACACACACTGCAAAACAAGAGACGTCTCTTTCGCCTCCTAGCTGCTCTGAATCTTGCTTTCTACTACCACTCACTCACTTCCTCTCTTCCCTGCCATTGCTCCTACTCTTTCCTGTCATTGCTCCTCCGCCTGAATTTCTCGACCCGCCACAGCCATCGCTAGCACCCTCCCAGCACCTCCGCCCTCGCTAACTCATTGCTGTTCTCGTCCCAATAACGCCTCGCGGGCCAACTCATCATCCCGCGACACCCCTAACCATCCCACCTGCGCCCCCTCTGACTCCACCGCCCCCGCAGCTCCCTCCCCGCCGACACCAGCCCTCCGCCCTCTCCCCCCGGGGCCCTGCAACCCCGCCCCCGTCCTCTCCTCCCCGTGGCCCTCCGCCCTCTCCCCCCTGTGGCCCTCGTCCTCTCCCCCGTGGCACTCCGCCCTCCCCTCCGTGGCCCTCCGCCCTCTCCCCCCGTGGCCCTGCAACCCCGGCCCCGTCCTCTCCTCCCCGTGGCCCTCCGCTCTCTTCACCCCGTGACCCTCCGCCCTCTTCACCCCGTGGCACTCCGCCCTCTCCCCCTGTAGCCCTCCGCCCTCTCCCCCGTGGCCCTCCGCCCTCCCCCCGTGGCCCTCCGCCCCCTCCCCCTGTGGCCCTCCGCCCTCTCCCCCTGTGGCCCTCCGCCCTCTCCCCCTTGGCCCTCCGCCCTCCCCCCCGTGGCCCTCCGCCCTCTCCCCCTGTGGCCCTCCGCCCTCCCCCCCGTGGCCCTCCGCCCTCCCCCCGTGGCCCTCCGCCCTCTCCTCCCTTGGCCCTCCGCCCTCTCCCCCCGTGGCCCTCCGCCCTCCCCCCGTGGCCCTCCGCCCTCTCCCCCTGTGGCCCTCCGCCCTCCCCCCCCGTGGCCCTCCGCCCTCCCCCCCGTGGCCCTCCGCCCTCTCCTCCCTTGGCCCTCCGCCCTCTCCCCCCGTGGCCCTCCGCCCTCTCCCCCCGTGGCCCTCCGCCCTCTCCCCCCGTGGCCCAGCAACCCCGCCCCCGCCCCTCCTCCCCCCGTGGCCCTACGCCCTCACCCCCCCCCGTGGCCCCCGCGACACCGGCACCCGCCCCTCCGCGCCGTCCCGTGCCTGCTCTCGGGCCATTTGCATGCGCGGCCATAGCGCGGCGGGAGCCTCAGCTTTTCCGATCCCCCGCCCCTCCCCCCCGATGCCGCTGAGTCGGCCGTCGGCGCGCATCGAAGCCGTTGCGGCGGGGCGTGACCCGGGCGCAGGCTTTTCAATGTCCTCCCACGAGTTCAGCAATTCCAAATGCAACTGAATTTACTGGCAATGCGTGATCATACACAACATAAACGCACTTGAATGAATATTCTTGGCATTAGGCTTCGTTAAAGGATGATGCAAAGTACTGTTGTTGCACACAACGCAGAATTATTTTGAAAATTATACTAAAAAATATGATTTACCTTCAATTGTAATCAACAAGAATCTTTACGAAGAAAATTAAAGTGCCTCTAGGTGATTTCAAGACAACTGCTTTTTTTTCGTATCTCAAATGCTTATTTAGATGATATAATAAATCAATCGTTTTTTTGAATTTCGTTTGCCTGTTTGTTCCAGGGGATTTGCGAGATGGCTGATTAACTGTTTTTCATACTGTTTTCACTAAAAGGAAGAGCATTTCACCTAAACTAATTTTTCAAATTATTATTTTCTCCTATATAAAAATAGTTTGTTAAAGGTCAGTATGATGTTTCGTAAAACTTACCCCTCTCCCGCTTTTCTACACCTTAGACCAAATTGAAGGTGCACTCTTATAGTTTTTGACGAGTATATTGAAATAAGTTGACCGATGCGTTTGCCTGAAGCAAAGATGTTCGTAGAAAGTGCACGGGAGGGCACACAGGGCCGAAGCGGACATGGGGGGGGGGCAGGGGGAGAAGGATAGGAAAAAGCACGGTGGCTTTGGGCAGCGTGGCACTGGGCACAGCAGGGCAGAGAAGGTTAAGGTCGGAATTCTCTATAGACAGAATTCGTTCGTCTCTTGTCTATTAGATGAATGTGATAAATAAACTCCGGGGCTACGCACGGTACGTCAGATAGTTCTCAAATATAATTAATTTTGCAAGTCATAATATCATCCCTGGGGGATGTGTTGTAAAGTTATTTTCTTGTTTTAATGGTGTCATTATTTTTCATCAAGATAGCCACTTAAGTGAATCATAAAATATGCAGTGTGTTTCTGGACTTCACATTACTTTGACCATTATCCACCATCCATTTGGGATCGTGAATAGAGCACACTATTCTTTACGTGCGTTGTTAACTATCTACCGTTGCACAGCTAAGTTATCTGTTACTACTAATAACTACTAAACTTTTCAGGCTAGCAAAATGCTGCTTTCACAGCTAGCAAAATGTTGCATCTAAAAATATAATTTTCCAAATATTAAATTGTATGACAAGACCATTGCGTAAAAGGAAACATCTCGACGTCGCCTGAAGGCAGCTTCTGAAGCGACATCTCTCCACAAACCCTCCTTCCAACACGCGCAGGCAGACACCTAATCTCAGAAGAACTAGACAAGGCCTTTTCACTGTTGGCTTACCGTAGTAATAAACTAACCGTAAGATAACACGTTCTTATAATGTAACACTGTTGCTACGACTCGTGAATTGCCTCTCGTGTTTCTCTAAGCGCACCCTAGCACTCGACACCTTCCCAACCCCTCCGTCCTCTTCCTGCATCTTTGCAGGCGCGAACCGGAAGCACCTACAGAAGGGCCGCCCTTGGGGCAACCGTTGGCAGCCCTGCGTCTTCGCACTTCCCGCCTCGTTCCTTTGCTTCCCCTAGGTAACTCCTTAATGAATTTTTCATCAAGATTAAAATACGCATGAAAATAGCTGCTCCTCGTCTGGGCGTTTGAAGTCGCCGGGTGCCCCCAGAATTTATAAAGTTAATTACTTTCATATTAATGCATGGGTAGCGTTACGTGTGCTGACAGGAGAAGGATTAAGTTGCCCCCGAGACGCTCGGCTGAGCTTTAATAAAACACCCTGGGAAATATCCCAATATGAGCCGCTTGGATTCTCCCTCGAAGTTTCACCTCAGAAGCAATATATCCCGCGGTAACTCCTGCAAAGAGTGGTTTGGTGCAGTGTTGCGGAGCAGAATACGATACAAGCTGAAAGCGGTCCTTTCCAGAGGAACGTTGAATTCGGTTTGGAGTTAAACTGTCGACACATGTTCGGTAAAGTACTAAAACTAGTGAAAACCGCAAGGGAAAAAATCGAATAGGAGTCTACCTCCACTTGGAAGGATTTATTTCTATCAAATTAATTAGTCTTTTAAAAAATACATGTCAGTTGAGGGTAGTTTTTATTTTGTGTGGCAAGCTTACAATTATTTCGATTTGATCATTAAAATTTTATAGTGCTAACGCTGTTTATCGAAGTTAATTCCTCAGTGGTCCCCATTTTCTCTTTTCTCTCTCCCTTTCTATTAGAATGCCTGTGCTAGAATTTCCATGCGTTCCACGATTCTCGACGTCATCTCACACAGTAAGTGACAAAATAACTAAAAAAAAAAAGGACAATCACTTATGATAGTGAAAACTGGATCTTATTAGATGTTTATTATACACACTAAGTAAAAATGCGATTCAAGACGGACATTCTGAGAAGAAAAAAACACGACACACAATTAACGAATACATATTGTTGTTTTACATGCAGCCCCAAGGAAGATCGTTGGAAATGGAGATCCAATACATGGACTAAGCTTGTAAATGATTCCTCAACCATCTGTGAAAATGGTCATTTTCACAGATGGTTGAGGAATCATTTACAAGCTTAGTCCATGATCATTACAAAAGGCATCACAATATTTATATATTAAGAAGCGTCTAGGAGTAAGTACAAGTATAAAGTAAGTATTAATGTATTTGTTGAACTTTTTGACGAAATCCTTAAAAATTGCCCATAAGCGACGTATTCCAATAGGTTAACGTTGTATGTAACATCAATTCGGAAGATACGTGTTGAATACATAAGCTTGGAGGGGCGGCATAAAGTATTAATTATTTGTTGAAATTTTTGACGAAATCCTTAAAAATTGCCCATAAGCGACTTGTTGCAATAGGTTAACGTTGAATGTAACATAAATTCGGAAGATACGTGTTGAATGCATGAGGTTGGAGGGGCGGCGCGGAGCCCCAGTGATTTCCGCCCCGTTGCTTGCTGGGCTGGCACTCGCGTGCCTCCGCCCGGCCGGAGAGGCATTGCGGGGCGCGGCCCGTGAATTACTGGCGCAGTGCAGAGGGCGGCCGCGGGGGCGAACGGCGCCCCGCTTCCACCCTGACCCAGTGGACGCCGGCGGCGGCGGCGGGAGGGCAGGCGCGGTCGACCGACGCTCCCGCCCCGCCCTAGCCGCTCCCACGCCACCCAGCCACCGCCCTCGCCTCTATCGCTAGCCATGTCGCTACCGCCCCGCCCTCATCCTCACCGCGCCCTCGCCATTTCCTCCGTCATCCCCGCCGCCGCAGTCCCCGTACTTCATGCTGTCCAGCCACCTCCCTCAAACCGCCTCAGTCACCATGCCTAGTCCCCGCCCCGCCCTCCCACACCACCTCCTCCATCTTCCCCGCCTACGCAGACCCGTACTTATGCTGTCCAGCCTCTTCCCTCAAACTGCTCCCATCGCTTCTTCGGCGACTCCGATTCCCTCACCGCCTCCGCCACCACGCCTCCCAGCCACCACCCGCCTCCCTCTCCCACACCACCTCTTCCGCCATCCCCGCCGCCGCAAACCCGTATTTTATGTTTCCAAGCTTCCCCCTACACACACACACACACACACACACGTACGTCTTCACCGCCTCCGCCACTACGTTCTCACTGCCGCCCCACCCCGTCCCACAGCCATTCGCAAACATTCCAACATGACGTCCGTCTCGCCACTGCCTTCACCGGCAACCGTGCCGCCCTTAACGTCCTCGTCGCTCATGCCACCTCCTCCGTCCCCACTAGCGCGTCACCCATCCCACCGCCATCCCCCTCCTCTTCACCCCGCCCTCACTGACACCCTTCCGCGCTACCTCGTCCTCACCTCTTCGTCCCCACCGCCGCCGCAGTCCCGTACTTCATGTTCTCCAGCCTCCCCCCTCTGCTCCCATGTCGTCTATACTGATTCATCGCCTCCGCTACCACGTTCTCACTGTCGCCCACCCGGTCCCTCAGTCATTGGCGCACCGTCCTCCCTACAACCGCCCCGCCTCCCCCGCTAGACATGCTGTCATTTCACACTCATCTACCACGGCGCTCATACCACCTCCTCTGTCCTCAATGGCGCCCACCGCCATCCCCATCTCTCCGGCGCTACCTCATCCTCATCTTTTACCTCCTCCGTCACCCCCGCCGCCGCAAACCCATACTTCATGATGCCCAGCCTCCCATTACCAATACTCCCATTGCTTCTTCACCGACTCCGCCACCACGTTCTCACTTACGCCCCACCCGGTCCCACAGCCATTCACAAACCCTCTTGCCTGCCGCTGGGTCTCGCCACTACCACCTCCAGCCTACCATCGTCCCCGCCACTCATGCCACCTCCTCCGTCCCCACTGGCGCCTCATCCATCCCACCGCCTCATCTCCACCCCTCCCTCACTTCCTCCGTCACCCCCGACGCCGCAGTTCCGATCTTCATGTAGTCCAGCCTGCCTCCCTACTTTCCGCCACCCGTCGACCGGCAAGCGTCTTTCCACGACTCCACAGCCCTCACCGCCTCCGCTACCACGATCTCACTGCCCCTTCCCAACCGGTTTGTACACCCTCCTACCCTTCCGCCAGACTCGCCATCGCCTCCACCGCCAACCATGCCGTCACCATCTCCTCCTCATCGTCCCCGCCGCTCTTGCCATGTCCTCTGTCCCTACTGGCGTCCCACAGGCATTCGCAAAAACCTCCTCGCTGCCGCCGGTCTCGCCATCACCACCGCCAGCCCTGCAGCCGTCATCTCACCCTCAACGTCCCCGCCACTCATGCCCCTTCCTCCGTCCCCAATGGCGCCTCACCCGTCCCACCGCCATCCCCCACCTCATCCCCGCCCTCACCGAAACCCTCCTCCGTTCACGTCGCTGCTTCACCCTCACAGCTATCGCCACCGCCTCCTGCGCCGCATCGCCCCCGCCCTCGGCCCGCCCCCGCGCCCGGCGCCCGGCGCAATGCGGGTAAAGCGTGAATTACAGCCGCAATTCCGAATTCCGACGGGCGCGCGGGTGGCGGCTGCCCGCTCGTCCGGGGCGGGGAGGGGGGAGGGGGGGTGCGGTCGCGGTCGGGCGGTGGTCAGCGCGGGCGCGCCGGAGGTGCAGGCCGAGGCGCCCGCGGCATTCGTATGAGTGGTCGCGAGAACACTTGCGGGTGGGAAGTAGCAGTGTGTGGTGGCATTCAGCCCGTACTAGTGGCGGAGGCTTGGTTGATGGAGGTGGAAGTGGTGGTGAAGGGAAGACGGTGGAAAGTAGCAATGTTTGATGGTATCCAGGCCGCACTACTAACGGAGGCTCTGGTGATGGAGGTGAAAGTGGTGGTGGCGGTGGCCGAAGTAGCGTGGGGAGGTGGCGTGGGGAGGTGGCGTGGGGAGGTGGCGTGGGGAGGTGGCGTGGGGAGGTGGCGTGGGGAGGTGGCGTGGGGAGGTGGCGTGGGGAGGTGGCGTGGGGAGGTGGCGTGGGGAGGCCGAAGTAGCGTACGCAGTGCCGGTAGGGAGCGATGGTTCCAAATGGATGGCCGTACTTGTAGCAATGACGTGGGGATATGTCTGGGAGTCTGAGACGTAATCACTCTAAATGTGGAGACGAAATTGCCTGTGGCAGTGGTTGTACATCTAAGAGAGGCAATCTTATTCGACAAGTTCGTATTCAAGACAGCAGAAAAGATTGTTATGGTCTGCACGCAGTAAATTATAGGATTACATGAATTGTTCCATTCTTCTCGCTTTGTATTGCAATTACAAGTATTACGTTGATATTACAAGCATTACAATACATTAACATGCGTTCCCGCTGAACTTCTAATTTTATCCATAGAGTGTCTTCCACGAATATTACGCGCAGCATCTACGTAGGCATACTATCTTGCCAATGCGCGAGAGGTGTATAGAGGTAAAGAGCGCGATTCAACATGTGCATTCGTTATATCCGGTATTTAGCACACGTTACGCTTGAAAGTGGGGGAGAGCGGGATCCCTGGCGGTGGCAATTGTGCAGAAAGAAGCGGTAACACTAAGGAAGGGACGCGTTTGGATGGAGGTCGCGTCTAGGAATCCTAATTACAGCGAGATATTTCAAGGCTGCAAACAGCTGCGAAATGCCGCACAATCTGCTGCCTGAAGACCGCAGCGAGGGTTGCGATTTGTTTCCCAGTCTCGCTCCTTTTGTAGGCTATTTGTCTTCCCGCACACCAATTACCAGTCACACTTATTGTATAAAGGTCAAAATTGACGTGAACAAATGAATAGAAAACCAAGAAACATTTCTATAAATCCGAATCAAATCTGAAATAAATAGTCTTGTACTGAAAAATTTATTTTTCAATACAAGACAACAATTTAAGTAATGTAGAGTATGCCATTATAAACATTTTAATTGTCGTATAAATGTTCCGAGTTTGTTTTTTTAGACTAATTAAATTGATAATACATTCACTATAAACAATAAAGATGGATCTAGATGGAATAAAAATCAGTAGCAAATTTAGCATTCTGTCGAAGCGGTCAGTAGTTTCTGAAATCTCTACGAAAGACAACATAAAATAACGCGCAAAATCAGGTATTCTGTGAGATATAAAACGGCCATAGAAACATTCGGTATTAGCACCATAACGAAGGAGCTCTTCTTTTCATTAAAACTTTCTAAATCTGCCTTTCTGACCATAGACCCCTTTCCGGAGTTTTAATGGAATAGTGAGACTTCAGCGACTATTGAGACAACATCACTCTCGGGCACATGCCCTCAAGTAGATACAATGGAAATCGCACCACTCTCTGGGGTAGTGAGAATAGCGCGCTGGTCAATTTAATCAATAAAATGCTAGGACTTAGCCCAAGTATCTAATAATGCACTTGCGACCTCGTGTTATATCTTCTTTGGAAATACAGGCCGGGCTGAAAATCGAAAGAAACGTGACTGGATTTGTGTTAGTATTTTCCTTTTCCAATCCAAACAACACAAACCGTTTCCCCCTCGGTTCGCCGTGGTCGCCAGAGAAGGTGGAAGTCTCCAGAGCGGATACACAGGGGGCGGTGGCTGGCGGAGTGATGGCGGTGCGGTGGCCGGGCGAGGGACAGCAGGCGGGGGCGGGTGGAGGAGGGAGGGGAGGATAAGGGGGAGGGTGGACGGGGACAGGAGGCGTAGCGAGGTGCGAGGTGAGGTCGAGGCGAGGTCCGGGGCGGGGGCAAGCCAGGAGAGAAAGGCCTGTGGCAAGGCGGGGTGCGAGGTGGGATGGAAGGCAAGATGCAAGGCGAGGTGCAAAGTGGAGAGCTGGGTGATGGGCAAGGTAGCGGGCGAGGCCGTGTGCGAGGCCGTGTGCGAGGCGGGGTGCCAGGTGGGGCGTAGGCAAGCCAGGAGGGAAAGGCCCGGGGCAAGGCGGGGTGCGAGGTGGGGAGAAAAGCGAGATACAAGACGAGGTGCAAATGCGGTCGGTAAGGTAGCGGGCGAGGCCGTGTGCGAGGCGGGGTGCCAGGTGGGGCGCGGGCAAGCCAGGAAGGAAAGGCCCGGGGCAAGGCGGGGTGCGAGGTGGGGAGAAAAGCGAGATACAAGACGAGGTGCAAATGCGGTCGGTAAGGTGGCGGGCTAGAGCGTGGGAGAGGTGTGGGTCTGAGGTGTGTTGGATTGGGAGGAAGGGCAAAGCGGAGTGTGGTGGGTGGTGAACGGGGCACAGTCAGGAGAGCAGGGTGGGCGGGGCGGCAGAAGCAAAGGGGGAGGGGCGCGACCGGCGAATGAGGTGAGGTGAGGAGGCAGATGGAGCGTCACCGCCGGCGCCGCTGGGGAAGCAATATCCGGTGCGCCAACCCTTTCCCCCTCCGCCAAGCCGCCACAGATCTATTTGTGAGTCGCCGCCTGCGGCTGTGTGCCCACCGTCGAGGTCAAACGGTTTTTCTTCTGGCTTTGTATTCCTTGGTTGTGTCTCTTGCTGTCTCTGAGCATTATTTGTCGATGGAAACACCGGGAGAGGTGGTTCAGGGTATCAACTAATGTCACTGCAGTGCCTCTGACCGGGAGGTCCTAGGGTCGAGACCCGACGACGGTGGCAGAATTATCGATACTAGCTAGTATTTTTTAAATAAATAAAAAATACAAGCTTGTCAGCTAGGTCGAATTCAGTCGCTGTCTGGAAGAGAATTCCAGTGGCCGACTGATCTGATCGGTATATTTCCGTGGTTTCTCCAATCAAAACCAGGCGAATGCCGAGGCAGTACCCTCACAAAAGGGTTATGGAAATGCGCGATCCTCTTCCTTGTCTTATCCCTTACATACACACACTTACTCTTTCATGACATTACCACACATGTCGGGAGACCGGTGGGGAACTTCGAGCTTGTCCTGGCTAGGGCTGCCCCGTTGATAGTAGGTACCTGCTTGAGGCAAACGCCGCTAGCCGACGGTAGGTCGGCGCCAGATCTCGCCATCCAGCGACCACCTCCCGAGAGAAAATGCACTACACTTACGGGACCAACGACCTTAGCCATTGACGCGCCTGGGATCACCAATCCATCAATTGATAAGAAATCGAATAGTGATTCCTGAGCTGCTATTAGCAATATCTTAATCGGCTGCCGCCGATGCCGCAGAAAGGAAGTGCCAAATATTGTATGTACACACACGTGATTATCAAACTTAACTTTTGGATCGAACCCAATATGACGAGAAATGTCAACAGTTGGAGGTATTGTCATTGACACATTTTTGATGTAGATAAAAATCGAGTGCAGTAATTGCAAAAACTGAGTTTCATACTGCTGAAAGGGTACTCAGGACCATGTAAATGAGTTTTAATGTACAAGTTCACAATACACTTCAAAAGTGTACTTCATAGATAGTGAACCATTAACTGCTTTATTGATTTACCTTACAGACCTAGGCTGGTAAACCTTAGTACACGTTTTCGTTTCATTAGAAATACATCCATTATATATGAAAATAGAAATGAAGATGCTCAATAAACCCTTAGAAATATTTGGTCTCATTGGTGTTATATACTTAACTGAAATGCTCCTTTGGATTTGTAACGTGTGCATTTTATTCAAGTTCCAGGAACAAGGGTGCCTTCAATATTTGTGGTCATTGAATGTGTGTTTCTTGATGTGCATATATTACTCGCATGGACTATATCGGGTAATCTTGTTCATATTGACAGAATCCGCTGTGACCACATCCCCCGCCCTATCCCCCCAACCAGATCTACCGCAGATCTATTTGGCCATTGCTCACCCGTAACTGTGTACACTACGCTTGCGTGCGACCTCACCCTCAAGTTCAAGGTCAGGCGGACTTGTCTACCAAACTCGGATGCAATCATTCGATCAGATGATATGATCATAAACGTCGTCCAGTCGTTCGTGGAAGATTCGATGGACAATCACACGGCTATTAGCACTGTGTCCACCCCCACCCTCGGTGATTCCAGGGTTGCTCCCCCTTGATGTGGTTCCGCTTGTTTGCAAACATGACGCAATGGTCAAGATCAGTGTGTGGAACAGTATGCTTGTTGCTTTCTGGAACCAATTCAAATCAACAAATTAAACAAAATAATAAAACTTTTGTCTGTAAGGAAATTACGATCGCAGACGATTCCAACACGAAACCATAGAACCCAATTTAAGGACGTTAAATAGTTTGATAGTTTTGGTTTAATCGCCTTTAGCAACAAATAACAAAACATACGATTGTTAGTTATTTAAGTAATATTTTTATTCTGATACAGCAAACATTTTACTTCAAATAAAACTCTTTTACCATATTTTTTTCCTAACATTTTCCCGTTTCCTTTGTGTATTTTACCTTACATTATTTTAAATTCAAAAATATTTCTTGCAGCTATTTACAAAAAACAAAACAAAAACAACAGTGTATCCACACTTCAAACTTCAACCCTGAAAAATAAACGGAATTATGGATTTCCGAGAAAAAACGTAGACATAAAATATATCGTATCGAAGAACATAAAATCGAGTTACCGATTCACATCAAGTGGATCGTACTATCCTCGCAAATGCGAAAAAAACATTGCCCCTCATTTCTCTTCAAACAAAAGATCTCTCAGTCCCCCACCTTTCCGAACAGAATCGAAGACTCGCCAATATCTTTAAAGTAGTCGGATATTCAACTCCGCAAGATCCACCTCCACTGCGTCCAGTAACGCCTCGCTTCCCTAAGCAGGTGCGCTCTCCATCAAGGGAGACTGGGCGCCATATATCCGTGGAGACGCGTGTCAAAACCTTCTCTCGGAAGAAAACCTTCATTTGTTTAGGGAAAGAGCACGGTAGATAAATACTACACCAAAAGTGCAGCGAAACCCTCGTTTTTGTAGGTCCTGGATTTTGAAACATTCGATTTTCGACAACAGATTTCGTTGGATGTTTTTTCGACATCCGCTTTCCAATAGTTTGTTGATTTTCGTGCCGACCTACCTAATCACAATATAGGGAGCTAGAGAAAGTCTGTCAAAATTTGGCACTAAATCACTAAGAATAAAATCTCAGAAGTGGCATTTATTGATATTCGCATTTACAAAAACTAAATGTACGCTCGGCTAACTACGACCTCGCCCTAGCTGGCACCTCATGACGAAACGACATCTGCTTTCAATAGACCATAACTTGCTCAACAAAATCAAGTAACGGACAAATGACCGATAAGGGGCCGTCCATACATTACGTAACGCATATTTCGAGTATTTTCGATATCCCATCCCCCCTTGTAACGCACTTCCCTATCTCTATGTAACGCAGAGTAACGCTGCCTCAGACCCCCTTCCTCCCCCTATACTTACTTGATTTATAGATGCCTTCATTGTATTAATTTAAGATACTTTTTTTGTTTTTATATTAAACCGGTTTAGAGAAAGTGATAACACATTTACTACCCACTACCCTTCATTTAAACAAAAAATCAGGAAGTTTGGTTGAATAGACATCTCAAGCGACATTCTGAACGAAATCCCTTAGCATTTTATTCACAATGTGGCCGACATTTAAATCACGTTCTAATACCAAACATTGTTATGATTCATCACAAACGTTCTCAGCAAAATCTGCGGCGCGAACTGGGTCTGCGAGCGCCCCATTTCCTTTCCTTCGTTCCGGGGCGAGCGCGCGGGCCGGGGCACCGTTCGCCTCTCGCAATCTCGAGCGGCGCCGCCCATAAAGGCGTTATGCGACGAAATCCGTTAATCCGCGCGCCAAGGAACAGCCCTCGCAGCGCACGCGGGGGCGGCGCGGGGCGGAACGGGACGAGGCGAAGCAAGGCGGGACGGCGCGGGGTAGGGCGTGGATAGCGTGGGGCGGGGCGGGAGAGGGCGGAGCGGGACGGGGAGGGGAAGGGTGATACGGGGAGGCGCGAGGCGGGATTGGGTTGGGTGGAGTGGGCCGGGGTGGGGCGGGGCAGAGCTGGGCGGAACGGGACGAGGCGAAGCAAGGCGGGACGGCGCGGGGTAGGGCGGGGAGGCGTGGGGCGGGGCGGGACAGGGCGGCGCAGGGCGGGGAGGGGAAGGGTGGGGCGGGGCAAGGTGGGGCGGGGCAAGGTGGGGTGGGGCGGGACGGCGCAGGACTGCGCGGGGCGGGAAAGGCGCGAGGGCGCTCTGTGTGTGTGTGTGTGTGTGTGTGTGTGTGTTTGTATGCTGAGAATGAGAACGCTGAAGTCGTACAATGTGGGAGACGGTAGAGAATGCGAGAGGGTATGTTGGAGAACATGGAAGGAAGGTCTTTCATATGATAACAGAAAATGAAATCTGGAATAATTCATGAGGTCCATTTCAAAAAAAGGATATTAATAATGGTTTTAATTTCCCAAATATGAACTTGTAACTGCGGTTTTTAAAACATATGCAAGTACACTTTGACATCCAAAGAAGTTAGTCGTTGGTTGAAAATGCATATCTAACAAATTAATTTAGTACAGGAGATTGATTAATTTATTGCACAATCATTATAGATATTTCGCCTTCCATAGCATTGTTTGGTCCAAAATTCAATTTTTACCTTTTGGTTATTATTATTATTATTATTATTATTATTATTATTATTAATATTTACAAAAAAGGAAGTAGATTTGCTGCAATGGTCAAAATTTATAACGCGCTACACTCAAATGACAAAATTTACACTGAGTAGGTCTGGTGTATAATATGACTGGATGGAAATAATGTACTTGTTTCCTTAATCTGAGAAAATTGGGCATTTCACTCGGAAGAGAATTCCGGTTTTCAGAGGAATACGATCGTCATTGCTGCTACTTCCACATTCCAAAATGAGCTCAGGGAGAATCTGTGAGAAGATGCGTAGGAGGTGTGTTTGAGGGGTTGTAAAACGAAGCAGCGCCGTTAGTACTGAATATCAAAACAGCGCCGATAGTAGACAGGACAATGCAGGTAGTACGTGGCGGATAATGGGTCCAGATAATGGGTATGTGTTCGAAAGAAGGGTAGTTGCTTATAGGGTGTGAGATGAAGAAATGGTGGAAATCATCTCCGTCAACTTAATACTGACTTCGTTATTTCTTCACTATACACCCTTCATGCACTACCCTTCAGTGAAGAACTTGACGCCCATTACTCCATCAAGTTAATGACTTCCATTATTTCATATAACTACGTCAACAACACCGTTTCAGAATTCCCACAGTGCATGGATGTGTAGTGGGATGACGTGGTGGCAGTGGGCGGGCAGAAAGACAGTGGCGGAGCGTGGGTGAGCTGGGGTCCGCGCGCAAAAAGCGCTCGCGTGTTTATGAGGGGCTGATTGTTAACTCAGCCGCGCCCCGCGCCGCCCGCGCTGCTTTTAAATGCTAATGCGGTCGACGCGGGGGCTCCGCGCCGCCTGGACGCTGGATTTCACTCGCGCCCGCGGCGAAGCGCGCGTGGAATTGGGGATTAAGGAGACTACGAGCGGGGGATGAGGGGGAGAGGGTGTGAGGAAGAGGAGACGCAGAGAAGAGAAAATAAGGGAGAGGGGAGGGAGGGTAGAGAGAAAGTGGGGGAGGAGGGAGAAAGAGTGAGAGAAAGGAGAAGAGGGAGGAGGGAGAAGAGAGAGGAAGGAGAGGAAGGAGAGAGAAAGAGGGCGAGAGAAAGAAAGGGAAGAGGAAGGAGAGACGAGGAAAAAAGAGAGAAAAGCGAGGAGAGAAGAAGGAGAAAGGGGAGACGCAGGACAAAATGTGTGTGTCGTATTCTGCATTCACCAAAAGGTCTCATTTTCGTTGAAATCCCTTATTTTTCCAAAATTGCAAGTGTTAACTTTTTCGGCGTCTTCTTACAACTGCAGTATTCAAGATAGAGATACTTTTTCTGGTAAAATGTGTTCTTTTAAGACCGTTCTTGAAATTAGGTCACAATTTTTCCAAAATACGTAAATACGTTTTCACGTAATTTTGTGTCAAATACGGGCAATTTTTAAATATTTTTAATAATTATTTCCTCAAAAATGGCTAATAATTTTTCCTTTACATCTTTTTGTATGTATTAAATCCCGGTAAAACGTTGGTGCTGGTCTTATTTCCGGCAGACTCTGTTATTTTAAAAGATTGCAAAAAATTAACATTTCAAAGCTACAAAGCTGAAGATAGAGATTGTGGCCTTGAAGAAAATCTGTTCTAAACAATCAACTCTTTCAAAAAAGGTAATGTACATTTTTTACAAAAAAGGGGTTGTTTTTACGTAATTTCGACTGCAAATTAATACAATTTATAAAAAACACATTTTCTCAAAAAGCGCTCCAATTTTTCTTCTTTAAATTTCTTCCACGGATAAAATAAAGAGACGCTTAAAATAATGGCGCATATTACATTCTCATTGAACTCCGAACTTTCGAAAATTGCTAAATTTTAGAACTATTGCGAGAAAGTATGTGCCACTTTAGATCATATCCCGTTAGGAGTTAATGTACAAGGCCATTGAGTGTTGGGAATTTTTGAACGGGAGTATAGCATTAACAGCAATTACTATTCATTGATAAGTCCAATGCCAAATACTCTAAGAATATATTTCAACAAAGCTACGCATGAAAGACATGAAGTATGAAAGAAACTTCCAACACAAGAATATAGTTTAAAAACAGTTTACAGCGTCGGCGACGCCACAGTCAACTAATATATAGTAAAAAATATAATGTAAAATAATAAAATATAAAAATATATTCGTAATATATTCTTAAAAATGTAGTACATCGTGAAAGATAATGTGATTTTGTCTTTCGTTGTGTATGCAAGAAATTGTATACATGTATCTTTTAGAAAGTTTCCGCAGAAATCATGAGAAATTCGATGATAACGATGGAGAAAATGACATGATCTTTCACTATGTACTAAATTTTATGAGAAGAAATACATTGTTTTCTTTATCGAAGATTATTTCACTCTCTCCTCATTCATTGTAGACATACATACTCTTTGTAGACATACATACTCTCCAAAATAGGGTTAACTTTAATCCTTTATTTCCTTCATGTGGAGCTTCCTGGTAGTAAATTCCTAACATTAAGAACATTATCTACTCAAACTGAATTAAACTTGTGAGATTTTGGAAACTTATCTTCTCATATCCTGCATTGCGCTTTAGAAGACCAAAATCTTTCAAGAAACGAACGTTCTTCTCAAAACGTAAACTTACGTGTTTCTTTTTTTAGAGTACAGTGAGATTTTGACACTAGCATTTTGAGATCACTCCCCAGGGTTATGGAAAAAACTTCCACTCGAGGAATACCACGCAAAATTAAATTCCTGGAACATTTTTCGCGATCCGATCCGCGCAGGGTTTTGAAAATTTCGGGGTCTCGGAGCATTCAAGAAAGAGACACGTGGTTCCCGCGGGGCAGCGACGAAATTTCTCTGATATTAATTTTTCGCGAGGCCAGCAGTGCGACGGCGCTCTCTCAGGAAGCCAGGACGGAAGGCAAAAAAAGAAAAGAGTCCGCAATTAACACTCGGAGCACTGCCGTGTCCTGAGTACTCCCATCGCAGTGTAGGTCGTTCCATTTATGCTCGAACCCCTCTGCCATTTTCTGCTGCGAAGACATCTTCGCTGGCTTTTACGTGTCCATTTGCCTGTGAGCCCTTTAGTAACAGTTCTTGTATTCATTTTCTTTTGTTATGTTTTCTCATTGGAGGCAGACAGCGGTCTTTCTCCTACAAGCGAGTGAACTACTGCTATTGAAAGTTTAACATTTCGCAAATTAGTAGTCAGGGGTGTAGATAATATGTTGTGTTTCGGAGTAGAAAATAATTTTGGTGTTTGAATTTCGTAATCATTGTACCAAAATACATCTGCGACGAAAATCACAAAAATTAATATCGTTTAAGAACAAAGTACCTTGTATACAATTTCAGAGAAATCACTGTGTAATAAGTATACAATTTCAGAGAAATCACTGTGTTTGATTATACAAATAGCAACTATAATAATAATATATTAAGTAATAAATACACATGAATATGTATTCTTAATATACTTATTCTGCCACATATTTATTCTGGCGCAGGGGCTTCAACGTGAAGACTGATGGATCCGGGTTTGAGTCCCGAGCACGATAGATTCCAACTTGTAATTTGGGCATGACTGGCTTTTCATCCTTCGACCACATATACCATCACCTTACCCATAATCATTAATCTATCATCACTCACTCTAAGGTGGAAATCTTACATCTCGCTCTAGGCAGCGCCACTAATCTACGGATTTAAATAGTCATCTTGGTATATTTCTCAAACTTTCATTATCTTATTCTAACCATACTAGTATTGGACTTTACTTCAGTGAAACAGATTGTTTCGAGTATGGAAACAAACCCTTTAACACACAGAGTTTCAAGGGAGAAGAGTTTATTGAAGCGTATCAATCACAATGAAATAATTTCATTGTTTCTCCAATGCAGTTAAAGCATTCTCTCAACCGGCTCATCTGATATCATGGATCACGATTGTGGGTCATGCTGTGCTTTTCTAACGATCGAGAATCGTTTTATAAACTTCCATAAACGAGGGCTAATCGGAAAGAAACGCAAATTTTTTTGCTCAAAAATTTAATTGGAAACAAAATACAATAAAACACAAAAGACCTTACATCTTTGACCTACTTTTTTACATTGTCGCCAAGTTTTTCAATGCATTTCTGACAGTGTGCTACAATATGTGCTGTTCGTAGAAGCCCGTTTGGTTGGAGTATAGCTCTCTTGGAAGAATGCACGCCACGTGGAGATATTGCTACGATCCACGCAGATGTCCCCATACACTCTAAGCATGTCCTTGTGAATTTCACTAGGATTATGGCTTTTAACCCACAAACTTAGCACTATACTTCTCTGCACCTCACAAGTTGACGACAGTAACATGCGCGCCATTTTTGTTTGGAAGTTCCGGCTGCACTTGCTACATCTACACATGAAAACAAAATACCCTCTATAACGCGATCTCCACACTATCTCGTGAAATTTCACCATTCCTGTTGCAATACCAACGTAGAAAAACATTATTATGCGTTTCTTTTCGATCTGCCCTCGTACCTTGGTCACATTCCGTTGGTGAAGTGCGTGTCGGCGCTGTTTACCATGTGAGCACCGCTAACACCACTCGAGTGGGGTCGCAGATGAACTCTGTTGAGTGAGAGGCGCTTGTGCTTTGTTGCTAATAGTTCTCAAGAGCGGAGAGGGCGCCGACAGCTGACTGACATGTCAGTGGATGCGTGACATTCGCCCGCACGAAGCTGGAAATTAATGAAACCACACACGACGTGTTTGGTTGAGGATGGCGCAAGCACGGTTTAAAGCATCGATTATTCCATGCCTAAAGCAACGTTATAAGCGATACGCAGTGTGCCGTTAAAAGAATACGACTTAATATTAAATAATATTTTTATGAAGTGAATAAACATATCCCCATAGGGTATTTATGAATATCATTTGCAGTGACTTGCTCTCCTTAATGAATTTTTAAAACTTTTTTGTTTTAAAGCGATCTCAAAACAATTTCTCAATTCTTAAAATTGTTGAGAGTTGAGTGTTTTACGATCCTGTTAGAGTAACAAGTCAATGCTAGAAAAATAGCTAGATCAAAGTAAATAAGCTATGAGAATAAAGGGACTAAGGATTGGAGTAGTAAGTAATGCGCAAGGAAGGAACAAATTCCTAAGATTAGCCACTCGTGCCCCATGGTTCATTTCTAAATCCATGGAACATTTCTAACTCCATAGAGAATTACACTTACCACATATCAACCATCACATCGCTCATCTCTCCAACAATTTAAAAAAAATTCTAAATAAATCAAATAGTCCACTACAACCAAGCCACATAATGATTTCCAGACCCGAATCCGAAATAGACATCCGCTACATGCCATACATGGAGGGGTAGACGGTTTCAAAGTAAGAGAAGAAAGAGGTCGGGGATACAAAATGGGAAAAGGAAGAGAAGAATACGAAGCTTAAAGCGGATACGAAAAGTCAAGAAGGATGTAAACTAGGAAGATAAAACGAAATTAAAGAAGGATAAGTATAAGAATTGAAAGGATACGAAAGAGAAGGATACGAAATAGGAGGACAAGGATATGAAACAGGAGGAGGGTGAGAATGAGGAGAAGGAGCAGGCTAAAAGTCTCAACCCGAGTGAGGTGTCGAAGTTCACGCTGCGACATGGAGCAGAGGAGCGAAGCGGACGGAGGAGTCGCACCGACAGCCGTGGGGGCGAGGGCGCGAGCGAGGGCGCGGGCGAGGGTGAGAGCGAGGGCGAGGGCGAGGGCGACGGCTAGGGCGTGGGCGAGGGCGAGGGCGCGAGCGAGGGCGCGGGCGAGGGTGAGAGCGAGGACGAGGGCGAGGGCGACGGCTAGGGCGTGGGCGAAGGCGAGGGCGTGGGCGAGGGCGTGGGCGAGGGCGCGGGCGAGGGCGCAGGCGAGGGCGCGGGCGTGGGTGAGGGCGGGGGCGAGGGCGGGGGCGAGGGCGAGGGCGGGGGCGAGAGCGAGGGCGCAGGCGAGGGCGCGGGCGAGAGCGAGGGCGCAGGCGAGGGCACGGGCGAGGGCGTGGGCGAGGGCGCGGGCAAGGGTGGGGGCGGGGGCGAGGGCGAGAGCGAGGGCGACGGCTAGGGCGTGGGCGAGGGCACGGACGAGGGTGAGGGCGACGGCTAGGGCGCGGACGAGGGCAAAGGCGCGGGCGCGGGCGGGGGGGGGGTGAGCGAGGGCAAAGGCGTGGGCGAGGGCGAGGGCGCGAGCGAGGGCGCGAGCGAGGGCGCGAGCGAGGGCGCGGGCGCGGGTGAGAGCGAGGGCGAGGGCGACGGCTAGGGCGTGGGCGAAGGCGAGGGCGAGGGCGGGGGCGAGGGCGTGGGCGAGGGCGGGGGCGAGGGCTAGGGCGTGGGCGAGGGCGCGGGCGAGGGCGCAGGCGAGGGCGCGGGCGAGGGCGTGGGCGAGGGCGGGGGCGAGGGCGCGGGCGAGGGTGGGGGCGGGGGCGAGGGCGACGGCTAGGGCGTGGGCGAGGGCACGGACGAGGGTGAGGGCGACGGCTAGGGCGCGGACGAGGGGGGGGTGAGCGAGGGCAAAGGCGCGGGCGAGGGCGAGGGCGAGGGCGAGGGCGAAGCGCCGAGCGGGAAGAGGAGGGAAGCGTCCCGAAGGAAAAAGACCGAGGCGCCGCGGCGTCGGAGGTCTCTGCAGTCGTCTCGCGCAGCGGTTTCGCCGTAATCCCCCGTTTAGCCCCCACCCCCAACCCATACTTTCCCTCCTCATCTCACTCCGGCGATTCATTAAAGGAAGTCGGTTAATCAAAATTTAAATTGTGCGTCTAATGAGAAGAATTAACCCCACGACAGGGCGCGCACAGCACGCTGTTTTAATTTTCCACGGAAGGTAAGAAGCAGCTGTGACAACACGCCCGGGGCTCTCTCTGATAATCAAGTGGAGAAGGTGTCTGTAAAATGGCGAGTTTTCGCAAACAAATGGTTCCTCTAGTAAACTTCGCGTCGCGAGTTGTTGCGGGAGGTAATATGGTATTTGTGTGCCTTATTAGGCTTGTCCGGAGTTCAACTACAAAGAGGAAAGTATCACACGCTACAGAAATTTTTCGCCAAATTATGAGGCAATATATATAAAACGTACATACCGAAGATTCCACACAAATTAAAGCAGCTAAAATGGTATTTAACATACAATGTTTAATATCGTATTTCTAAAAATATACAACACTCGATGTAAAAAATACAACGATGCAAGTGAATTCAAGCAAACATATTTTATTGTGCTCTAGAATACCAAAACAGATAATCAGAAGTACGATATGAAATGATATTTTACAATGGACGTCCATGCAGATCTCATTGGTATATCTTACAAAGAATGACTACATAAACTGAAAATCAGATGAATTTTTAAAGCTATGTCAAGGCATCTGTAATATTATTAATTCTTTTCTTGTAAATGAAAAAAAGGCACGTGTTGAAACATATGTATAAACTGCAAATATGTTATGTCATGAAACTCGACAATAATTAGCAGCTTTAAAATTCCACGTAAGTTGTACGTGAAGCTTTGGGAGACTAATTACATTCTTTGCCGCTAACGGGCAACTCGCACGCTACACCACTCCTCTGCGCATGGCTGTCGATTTCATAGGCACACAAAGAAACGCTGTCAGACCTAAATAATTGACATATGTTTCTCTATATATTTCAATGCGCTGAATCCGAATCTGAAACCAGAATTGCGACATCACTCTCCAGTTTTTTTATATCGCAAAAAACCATCGTGAGGTTGTACTTCTTGTATTCGGGGGTTGCTATCGCACCCAAAGACTTCACACATGTTTCTCTAAGTATGTCGACGCGCTAAATCCGAAACTGAAGCCAGAATATAGCGATCACATTCCAGTTTTTTATCTCAAAAAAACCACCGTGGAATTTACAATCTACAATTTCGCGGTGGTTTTTCGCGATTCAAAAAAAACGGGAGGGTGGTGGCGCAAATTCTGGCTTCAGATTCGGATTCAGCCCGTCGAAATACATAGAGAAACGTATCAAGTGTTTAGGTCGGTTTGTGTGTGTGAGTGCGCGCGTGACTGTGTTTTTGGCTTCTCTCCGTCGCGGACTTGCCGAAACCGACGAACGACCACCAACGATGGAGCGTCTTCAACGGCTCGCTGACGAGGGGCGCTCGGCGAGGGCGGAGGCAGATTTAGAGCTGGTGTTGGAGGCCTCCGCAGCCAAGTCGCACTTGCGCTCACAACGACTTCGAGTCTTCCACTCGAAAAGGACGATGACATTTAGATGGAGCGCAGAAAGCGAAAAGGAGATCTCATCGTAGTCGGCCCCACCTCGCTCTCCCGTCCCGCTTCACCTCGCTTTCCTCATCCCGTCTTACTCTCTCTGCCCGCCCCAACCCGCCTTGCTCTCCCGCCCCGACCCTACCTGCCTTACTCTCACGCCCGCCCACTCCCCTTCCCCCTCTGCCACTTCACAAGTTGCCTTCTCGTCCCGCCCCTCCCTATCTTGTTCTCCCACCCCGCCACTCAATTTGTTCTCCCGCCCCACACTTCTCCTCCCCGCTTTTCTCCTCCATATCACTTGCTCACCCGCCCCGCCCACTCCCCTTCCCCTTCTTGCTCTCCCACCACATCTTGCTTTCTCGTTCCACCCTTTCCTGTCTTGTTCTCAAACCCCACCACTCAACTTACTCTCCCGCCCCACCCATCTCCGCCTTGCTTTCATACTCCATAGCACTCGCTCCCGCGCCTCGCCCACACCCCTTCCCCTTCTTACTCTCCTGCCCAGCTAATTCCCAACTTGCTTCCTCATCCCACCCTTCCCTATCTTGTTCTCCCATCCCGCCACTCAATTGCCCTCCCGCCCCACACCACCCCGACTCGCTTTCCAACTCCGTAGCTACTCATTTCTAGCTCTAAAGCATTTCCTACTCCCCGCTCTCCCACCCCGCCACCCGTCTCTTTGACCATCCCCGCTCTACCCGTTCCGTCGCGGTGCACCCACCATGTTCTCCGTCCCGTCCCTTACCCACCTCCCCGCCATGTTCTCCGCCCCGCCCCTCACCCACCTCCCCACCATGTTCTCCGCCCCGCCCCTCACCCATCTCCCCACCATGTTCTCCACCCCGCCCCTCACCCATCTCCCCACCCCTCCGCATCGCCCAGCGATCACCCCACCCTTTCTGTCGGCTCATTCGCTCGCCTCTCGAGCCACATTTTCGAGTTTAATTATTATTCCCCCTGCGAATGCCGGCGATACTCCTGCCAGCCCCAACGGCAAGCCGTAAAACCCACTCCGCCAGCGGCGATGACGCCGCGACGCCGACGCCGACGATTGGGAAAGGGGCGAACAGGACGACGCCGACCGGGGAATTGTGCGGCTGACAGCCCTTGCTAAGAGAAACGCGATGAGTGCGAGGAGAGGAAAATGCACGATGGGAAGGAGATTTAAGGAGGACAAGAATGAAAACGATGAGGGCGAAACGGGACTCGGGGAGAAAGTTTCAAGGTTTCAAGAGAGTAAGTGGCTCGTGAATTATGGGAGGAAATCTAATTCTGAGTGAGACGCTAACACAATTACAGTAGTTCATGTGAATTCATCTCGAGCGGTAACGGTTGCAAGAGTCAGTGGTAAGAAATAGCCTATGCATTGCTAACTCATATATAAATGAAATGAACTCGTCTGAAAGGGAGAGGTAAGTAAATAGATGATATTCATTCACTCCACTTCTAGCAGTCACGACCCGTGAATGACCGGTACATATGAAAGTAGTCTGATGTACTAATACACGTCCCATGAACCGTAGTGATAATATCACCATACAAATTTCGAACCCACGAGCTGATAAAATATGAAGTAGAAATACGAAGATAAAGAGGCTTCAGTTATATAAATTAAGTTTCAAAGAAATACTGTGTGTGGTATATGAATAATTATAAGGCATAATTGTTACTTTTCTTAAATCTACGTATATTATTAAAAATCAATTAAAATGTACTCTCTCATGTTGTTATTATTATTATTATTAACTCGCTGAATCATCTTGTTTACGTTGTATAAAAACAGAGCTGTAGACTAATGTTAACAGAAATTTACTACAATTGCACTTTGTGTCATGCTCAGTACTTATTCTCTTAAACAGATAAAATGAGAAAAGTCTACGAATTCCGGAACGATGCGTTCACGTTTTATTGTGAACACAGAGTTAAATGCATTTCTGAAAATGTAATTAAAATGTCTCGTATTTACACAGATCTTTGCTTATTTATTGTAATGGACTATTGTAGAACATCCAGCTATCCACCTTAACATAAAAAAAGGAATACCTCACACATAATTATAATCATTGACATTTTTCCGTAAAGGCACAGATGTTTTAGACGGTTGCTAAACCCTGCAATCAATAATCTTTGCATTTAAAATCAGTGAATTTTTAAACTTAAACTTAAAAAACTATCTATCTTCCCCTCGACAACTACAACCTCATGTCGCTAGGACATCCATCCGTCTTACAAGCTTCCTCGTAATAATGGCAAAACGTCGACTGCTTTCAGTAGATCGACTGCAACTCGCAAAGCAAAACGAAGAAGACAAACTACAATTGAATTGTAGTTGGTCTTGAAAACGACGTAATGAACAAATAAGCATCTATTGTATTAATTTTACTATACTAATTTTTCTAGGGGGTTCTCCCTAAATGAATTCATCTTTCGTTTATCAGTCATCTTTCGTTTAAAGAAAAAAATCACAAAATTTGGTTTAGTAGAAACTTAAATTTCTTTCTAAACGAAAACCCATATTGTTTTAAATATGTAAATAGAAGAAGAAGAAGAAACGGGGAATATTGCAAAGATGACTAAAACAACAGTGTCGCAGCAATGCGATGCCTCATCCGATTGCATGGGATATTACGATGAATAAAAACACGAAAACGAAAGACGCGCTCACTGGAAAACTTCATTAATACGATAAAAGCACCCGTCCTGATTATGATAAAATGTTACGAAACGAGATAAAACCGACAGTACTACGCCAATTGGAATAAAGGAGGTAGGAATAAACAAATGTTTCCCTTCGAAGACGCTCCCTACCCTGCCTCTTTTACTAGCATATCCGCCATCTCTGCCGCCCACCTAACCCGCTAGCCCGTTGTGTTGCCCATCTTCCCCAACGCGAACCATCCCACACACCGTCACGACACGTCCCCTTCCCGCACACCTTCTCGGCTGCCCACGCTTCCTCCAAGCTCACGAGAAATAGTAGTAGTATTAGCGAGGTTCTTTACAGCTGACGCCGCTTCTCGCATCCGAGTCGCCACGTCCTTCCATCTTCCCAATCTTCCTCTTGAAGATCTCGTTTCTTCATTGCCTTTTCCCATGTTTTTCTGGGTCTGCCACGTTTACTGTTTTTTTCAGGTAACCATTTCAAAATTTTCTTAGGCCACCGACTTTCCGTCATCCTTTGAATATGACCATACCACCTCAATCTTTTAGCATCAACTACACCCATTATATCAATATTAATACCCATTTTATTTTTTATGTCAACATTGGGTATTTTATCCAGGAGTGTAAGGCCACAACAGCGTCTCCAGTAGTTCATTTCCATTGATTTTAATTTTTGTTCTTCGCTCTGATTAAGAATCCAAACTTCTGAGCCATATGTACATATAGCTCACGAGTCTACCCTCCAAACTCTGCAGCCCACCCACCTCCTCTCCCACCCCAACCAACACCGTTGCAACGGCGTTGCCGGCGTCTGCCGGCGCAGTCACTGCTCCAGGCCTAATTTCAGCAAATTGCAGGCAGGCGGGCAGGCGGGCGGACCGCGTCTGCTCCGCGCTGCCTCGCCCGCTCCAACCTCCTCCACCCTTTATTTTCATAATTGCGGCGGTAAATCGCTGATACTTTTAATTGGTATTAAATCCCCGGCAAACGAATTGCTTCCCCGCGGCGACGAGCGCATAATTCCGAGGATGGAGGCGCGCGAATTAGCAGTTTCGCCCGAGCCTCGTTGCGCCGCCGCGTCCTCTTTCTTCCGCATGCTCCCCCCCCCACACTCCCGCACTACCTCCGTCGCTTCCGCGTCTTCTACTCAGGGGGCCATCCGCCCCATGTCCCTTTGCTCCCACGGAATTCTCATGGAATCGATTCGTTTCTTTCATCGCATCGCATTACTGTAAGTAGATTCTTTCCCGTCAAACTTGGATAATAATTGTTGAAGTCTCCTACAGATTATTCCCTTAAACAAGAAAAACTGGTAAATTAAGTATGCGAAAATAGAATAATTAATTTATGAACAGAATAATTTAATAATAGAATATATGTGTGATCTATATATGTTGAGTTGCACAGGATAATTTCAACCCTTATCCATAGGACGTTTCGTTGCACTCATCTCTATTTACTTAGCTATGCTCGGTTTGCACTCATGTCATTACCGAATTATCCCAACGGAACCAGGAATCATAACCTCCAGTCCCACCCCATCTAACGTCTTTGTTTTGGATTTCATACTGACAAAACTATCGAGAAAGCTATCAAACGAATTTTTTAATTCGTAAAAAAAGGTAATAGACATTAAACGAAAATATCTGACTTATAATTATTAATAATTATTATATAATAATTATTAATAATTAGATCCATCAGCTTGAGAAGGAATTGAAGGAATTAAGACGTCGGCTGAAATTATCGAAGTGTATTGTCATTTCTCGACATCAAGCGTGCGTCTCCCACAGCACTTATCCATTTACTCGATATGCGCCCTCGCCTCCCGCACTTCCCCTCAACCTCCACCCCTCCCTCACCCCACCATCCTCTCCTCAGAGTTCACTGCCCTCAGTGACCGCACCCTCCTCACTCCTCAGCCTCCAGAAAACAACACTTTTCAGTGGTTACAGGCACGTCCGACTCGCGGAACTTCCTCGAAGAGATTACATACAATTGCATGCAATAGTACATTATGAAACGATGATGTAATGATGGGTATTAATACACGAGTGTGATATTACGATACGAGCGAGGTACGAGCGAGTATCGTAAACTTCACAGGAGTGTATTAATACCCATTACATCGAGTTTCATACGGTACTTTTTCTACGATTTAAGGTAACTTTTATAAGTTAAACGTCTCCACTGAATCGTTTCCTGGCAGTCGACATGCAAGATTCAGCCAAGGCCACCTAGCGGACACCTCTCTACCCTACACCCGCAGTTGGCTTTGTTTTACCACAGCGCTTGCGAGCGATTACAAAGGTTGCGGCAATAATATTCCGACGTCACCATTTTCGCATTTTCTCTCATTTCTGGAAACGTCAACACCACCAGAAAGAACTACCATTCACTAAATATTTTAAACTAAAAAATTGGCCGATTTTTAAGGACAACCACACGGCAGCAGCAAATAACACAAAACGGATTGCGTTCAGATCATAACGTCACTCAAATGTTCTCTGCAATAACAACCACTGCGCTAGTCAAATAGGATTAAAGTGAAATTACGATCCAATTTATTTTAAATAAAATGTCACGCAAAAATTGCTACTGATAAAAGAAATTGAAATTGAGAAGCATAATATAATATTAAATGCAATTTTAATGTACACGCTCGAACGAAACATTTACTGCACCGATTCTTAATGATTAATGAAGTGCCAATGCTTGATTTGTAAGCGTCTCAGTTATTGGTCAAGAACCTGAATCATAATGAAAACTGTATCGAAATGGCTATCATTATGCAACTGGTTGCAGCCAACCAATGACAGCATTATACAACGAGAGTAGAAAAATAATATTAAGGTATAAAACATACTAGTTAATTGCGTACATTTTATGTGGTTGTACTTTAGTTCTTCAACCCATAAATTAATTCAAGTTTTTGTTTATAATTATTGTTTAACACAAACTTATTTCACTGAGAGGTAAATCCAAAACATCAATGACATCAAAATTATCGCTCCAAAACTTACTCTGAGACACAATTATTTCGTGGTGGATGCCACTGAAATTGGTCACAGGATATTTCAACACACACATAAGAACACACAAAGAGGGTGTACTCCACAAGTAGTTAAGAAGAAGTAGAGGGTAAAGGAAAATGAAGGAGAGATAGATAGAGAGACAGAGAGAGGGGAAGGAAACGATAAAAAAAGCTCTTAATGATTACTAAATTTTCGATTCGAAATCCATCCTGTTATCCAGCAAAGTTAGTGAAGTTGAAATGCCCACTCTTTCCATTACTATTTTAAAGCGGTGGGAGCCTATTCGGGCTGTGACGTATCACACTGCGCACTGTCTTCAGACAAGGCGGTAAAATCCACGGTGAAAAATTGCAGCAAGGGTTTTCCACTTCCAAATTCTAATCTATAGAAAGGGAAACGAACTTCCAAGAGTGTAAAATTGTAAAATTCTCAAGAGTTGACTCAAGTAATGGATATACTGGATTAAAAATCTGTATTTCAGACGCTCTTTATTTCGCAGTCTTGAATATCTACCCCGAAACTCAGTATTTCGTAAAATTAGATAAATGTTTTAAAAGCACCATGGTATATTAGAAATGATCAAATTTTAAAAGCACTATATCTATAGAATCCCTAAAAACTTGGATTCTAAACTCTCTTCCAATTTCTACTCCTCTCTTTCATCTTGCACAACCACTCCTTTGTACAATCTAGGTAAATCAGTCAATCTTTTTCCTCAAATCAAAATAAGATATTCTAAAGACCTACTGCATCCGCCATAATTAGCTGTAAACAGGTTCAAACATTCCTAAATTGAACATGTATTTCTTAATCGAAATATGGTACGTATTTTTCTGAAGGACCCATCCCGGGTTTCCATAGTACATAGTTTCAATATTATTGTTTTCAAATATTCTACAGGTATGATGAAATGTAGTTAAAATGGTTAAGAATAATATATAACATAAAAACCCTTCAAAGACATAATATTGTCGAACAAGGATAATAAAGAAATTATTTTTAAAAAAACGAAATAAAATTAGATGCATAAGTATTTTCTGTAATGTAAATTCTCAGAAATACCTTAGCACGCTCGAACTATGATTTCTTGGTTGTCCGGAAGACGCCGCGTCGTTGGCTGAGAGGCCGACGTTTCGCCTGTCATGTCGCAGGCTTCCTCAGGGCAGTAACACCTCGGCGTCTCCCGGACAGCCAAGAAGTCATGTACTCGAGCCGCGGAAGCTTACGTGTACGCTCGAACTACTAGTTTTCTAAAAATAATAAATAGAATATATGAAGAGAGGTCGAAAAATGTGGTGCCTGGAGAGCGGCACGGGCATCCGCTTGGACCCTCGTGGCCCGGGGTCGGCCGGTGACCAGGCACGCGCCGCGCCGCGCCGCCGCTGCGAGCCTGTGCGCGCCAGCTGGCCGCACAGATTAATTGCAGTGTTTTCGCATGTTTTATTCAAAGCACGCGGCGCGCGTCGCTCCCCACCCCCACCCCGCCCCGCCTCACGCCCCACCCCGCCGCCGCGGGCCAGAGGAATGCGCCCTTCGGCCCTCGCAGCCCTTGGCCGCTAACGGGCGAGCCTCCGCTCCCGAGAATTCGCACGACACCCCGCGTCTGCAGTACCGGAAAGAGTGTGGAAGCTTGCAATGTTTGCGGGCGAGCCAAGTACTTAGGTTTGCAGACCCGTGACTGTAGTGCAATGTGGCCAGGAGGTGGTGTTCTTCCTCTACACTACCGAAAAAAAACTAGATTTAAAAATCACAAAAAATTTTATTATTATTATTATTATTATTATTATTATTATTATTATTATTATTATTATTATTATTATTGTTATTGTCGAGATATTATGCGCTTTAGGTGAATAAGCTGTTTAAATTAACATCTGCCAACATTAAGATCCACTTACATCGCCTTATTTTTATACACGATATATATTACGATAGTGATTAGAATATTTGCTGTACATTGGTGCACAATAAGTGTACAGTAAGCTATTGTCGCCAGTGTTAGCGGATGACGGAGAGGGCTCGCGGAGGTGCGGAGAAGAGACAGACAAGGAAGGCAAAAGGTGAGTGGAGTGGAGTGGACAGCGTAGGAGTATGTGCATACGGGTGGTACGGGCGGTAGGTTCGGATAGAATGGTGTCTTCGGGGTGTGATATTGGCGCGTGCAGGCGGTTTGGTGGGTAGGTGTTCTCGGACGACGCGAGCCGATACCACAGTGTAAGGCACGCCAGGTAGGGCGCCTCGCGGATGGAGGTAGAGTGCGTGAGAGGTCAGCGGGTCGGCGCGCCGACAAATGAAGCGTAACACTACGTGGTACCTCACGAGGTGACGTGGAGAAGGAAGCAGGGGCAAATGTGCGGACGAGAGCACGAGTGGCGACAGGGGAGGAGGGCCGAGCAGAATGCAAAAACTGAGAGAAGGTATGGAGAAGCCAACAAAAGAGAAAATTTAAAGAGGAGAAAGGTAAAAGAGGGAGATCAAAGGAAACAAAGAAAAACACAGTTGAAAAAATCGTACAAGAAAAACAACGAAATGTATAAATAAAACAGAAAAACAAAGAAATCAAGAATTTTGTGCCCAATAAAACATGCAAAGGATGACAAGAAAATATCCAGGGTCATGCAGAAAATGAGGAGGAAAAAGAATAAGCAACGAGAAGAAATGCATGGAAGGAGAAATGTACATCATGAAAACAAACAGAAATGAGAGAACATGAAAAAAAGCGGTAAAGAACTTAACAAAATTGGCATGCAGAAAGAATTGAGGACACAACACAAAGTACCACATTAAAAACGGCAACAATACAGAGGGAAACGCCCTCATTAGATATGAGCAAGAGCAGGATACATACACTCGTAACTGAGGTCCAGCGCCGGCGGGTATTTCGGCCGCAGCGACACCAGCTGCGAAGCGGGCGCGTTGGCCGAAACAGGGCACGGACGAGCTGGGCGGGGCGGGCGGGGCGAGACGGGGCGAGGCGGGGCGGGGTGAGACGGGGCGAGGCGGGGCGGGGTGGGTCGGAGTGGAGCGAGGCGGGGCGGGGTAGGGTGAGGCGAAGCGTGGCGGGGGAGGCGGGGCGGAAGGTGGCGGAGCGGGGCAATGGTGGCGGAGATGAGCGAGGCGGGGCGGGGTGGGTCGGGCGGGACGGAGCGGATGAGGCGGGATGGGCGGGGCAGGCGTGGCAGTGCGTGGCGGGGCGGGCCGGGGTAGGGCGGGCGGAGCGGCGCGAGGCAGGGCGGAGAGGGGCGGGGAATGGCGGAGAGAGGCGGGGCGGGGAGGGGCGGGGCGGGGCGGAGCTGGCGGGCGGGCGCAGCGCCGAGTGCTGGCTCATTAGGGGCGGCGGGGTAATGGGCAACTTTTGAAGGACTCTCTGGCCCGCCCCGCGCCCTCGCGCCCCGGGCGCCGCCAACTTCGGAGCCCTCGCCCTGGCCTCCAGCCCAACGCACGCAGGCCGGCCACGCGCCGCAGACTCGCTCTGGCGTCGCACGCGCCGCAAACGGGCTCTGCACGTCGACTCTAGGCGATTCAATAGGCGCGCGTCCTTCATCCCGTGTTGAACCTCTCGCATGAGGCTGCGTTTGTGGTGAATATCACCTACCGGTTTTTCGTTACCCTACACATTGCTATACTCAGCACACAACGGCTGCCTCGGTGTAACGGGCTTACACCTCCCTCTCCGGGGTCAAATGCGCCGAAAACGAGTTCTCGTCATTGATCTCTATGAACGATTTAATTGGTTTGCGTCCTCCATTCGTGGTGTTAAACCTATTGTTTGAGGCTGAGTTTGAGGTGATTAGCTGTTTTCAGATGGGAGAAATTTTCCGGGCTGAGAGACCGTTTTCTAGTTGGCACTGACCACGGCCTATCAGCCTGGAAAATTTCTCTCATCTTGACTCCGGCCGTGAAAGCCTACGATGCTATGTTAGCTCGAATTCGTTGATACACACACATACACACACACACACACACACACACACACCTGCACACACGCAACGCACAATTGCTGCTTCTGCTTAATGAGCTTATATTTCCCGAACTGGCGTCTCACACGTCTTATACATGCTCTCAACACTGACATCTCAAATGATTTCATTGGTTTGGAGCTGTAATTTATAGTCCTGGACATTACGTTATGGCCGACATCACGAACGAAGTTTTGTGTCAATGTATAATTATTTTATAATGAATAGAAGTAACTCATTGTCCTCGTATTTGAAATGGTTAATTGTAGAGAAATACAGCTATCGAATGTTATACATCAATAATCACTCACATTTAGAATCAAGTTTATTTTGAAGTGCACGTAGAAAAAGACATAGCGGTGTAGTTCGTTAGCAAGGAAAATTAATTATGTATCAAGAAAGGTTCCATACCATTTGACATAGTCAAAATTTACCTGATGATGGAGACAAAATATCTCCGAAACGTTGTGAAACTCCAACCTGTATAACTTCAACTTGGTTTACTTCAATTCTGTATTAAATATATTTTTCACATGATATGATTTGACTATAATTAATGGAACCTTTCTTGATACAATGAAGAATAGACAATCAATAAAAATGTATTGAAAATGAATTATGATTTACTCAACGTCTTCGTTCAATACAGATTGCAGATTGGTGTGCAAATTGTACCCTCAAATTTGGTGGTTAATGCGGAAAAATTGTTTTAATTCCATTGATTGTTAATGGTATTCTTATTTGAATTGTAATTATAGAAAGAAACAAGCCGGATTCCTCATCTGAAGACAGTCTAACGCCTCCCCTTTCCCCCAGATTTTTCAGTTTCACTATATTAGCTCTATACGACACTGGCATCTTGATAAATGATTAAAATTTACAGAAACTCGCGTTTTTAAATTGAAATCACGCTAGCACATACTGGTCCTAACGACATACAATAAGACAGAAATTTTATCAGAAAATTCGAAAATTAAAGCTGTAGAATCTCTTTCAAATGTTTCGTACAATGGAGGAAGGGAACCATTCAACCTAACCGCACGCACGCTTTTACAACAATTTTATTACGTCTTCCGTTACATTAACTCTGTAATATAACTTCAATGAAAAAGGCCTCCAGAGATCTTTTCAAAATTTCATTGCTCCCTTCGGACACACCGTGAGAGCAGCGCCACCGGTTGTTCTGCAGGGAACCAACCATAAAAGGGTCGGAATCACCCTTCAAAGGGTAGCTCAATATTTTCCAGACTTCGTTCCTCCATAAGCTCTCTCGCCACGCAACAGACTGTTGGAAGCACGCACCTTACAGTGGGTTTCGTTCCAAAAGACATAGCACAACAGAATTATTCACACTGGCTGTCATGACGCACGTTGAATGCAAGAGATTCATTGTGATGTTCTCCAGCTTTGGAGATGTACTGAAATGAGTGCAAAAATTACCTTTGCTAATTAAATCTGTGATATAGTGAATAACTATAGATCTTTAACAAATTTGAAACATGGCGACAGAACTTTCTAAAGAACATGTCATTGTACGAGGAGTCCGTAAACTACTGAAAATGCTGTTGGAAAATAACAATGACATAACTCAGAAGAAGTTCTTGTACTTCCAACCTTGAATCAAAAACCTGTATTTCGATTGGTTGATTCAGAGTTATAAACGCTAATTCTATTCTTCTAATTTAAGAATGATTTTTAACGATCTTTCGAAAATAGAATTCGAGATATAAAAGTTCAGGGGATATCGTGATTAGTAGAACGCGGCATTGAAATATGCAAGTGGCGTCTACCGGCCATTTATCTTTTACCAGTCCACCCAGTTCACTAATTTGCATTGCATGACCCTGAAACCAATTTACCTAGGCAGTTGTTACATGCACGCTATCTCTTTAAGCTTGTCAATCAAACGTTTGACAACGGCCTTTGATACATTCCCCAGGTGCTTGTTTGCGTCTATAGGAAAAAGCGAGCAATGTCTCCGCACCAGTGATTTAAGCAGATTAGACAAGCCGCGTTCTCCACAGGGAAATCTAACGCGCACGCCACACGGCTCGCGCACGCTTGGGCAGTAAAAGAGCCTTTCCTTTGCCCGATCCGGCCTTTCTTTCGCCATAACGCCCGGCGATTGTTTGATCCGCGCTCCCCCCCCATCGCATCCCATCCCCCACGCGTTTGTATTGTTAAAAAAAATTCTCTCTTCTTCTCGTCGGATTCCCCCCTAGGAGGACGGCCGGGCCGTGCGCTTCTTTTCAATAGGCCTAACAAAATGAAGAAGGATCATTCCTTTGTTTTTGTTGCCGCCGGTGGCGCGCGGCGCGGCGCGAGGGAGAAGGAAGAGGCAGATTATAAAGCTTTCACGCTGGCGGATCCTCTTCGGGCCAGATGGTCTCTGAGGGCGCGGGAGGAGTTCTTAATACGCAAATGTTGACGCTCTAGTCTATGGACGGCGAGCGTCTTTCTACACGCTTCTCAAGCGATCTTCTCCGACGGTGACAATGAAGAAAAAAAATGTTACTGTTGACGATGTAATGTTATAGTTTAACTTTATTCGGTGGTTGTTTACAACATTTTTTTTTGTATTCCAGCATTATAAAGGACCTTTTCTGTTGCAAGAAATCGTTCATAATCAGGCGTTTATGGCACACGTGATGACGTATTAGATTTTACGACTCGAATGATTCCGTCATCACACATTCAGCCAATCGCAACGAGAGAATTAGGGGGAGGTAGAGGTAAACAGAACAGCCAATCACAGTTTTTTCGCACAGATGTCAAATACCCTTTGTTTGTAAATTGTCAAAAGTTCTTTGCAAATTTAAGTTTCATTCTCTTATAAATTTATAATGCTGTCATACAAAAAAATAGCGTATGCAACTCGTTTATAATGTTGCTTTATTACAAATTTGAAAACTCGCTCCTAACGTCGTTCGTTTTCAAAACATATACTCATGCAATAAAGCTTAACATTATACACTAACTGCATAAACTACTACTATTGAATTGCTTCCGACTCACCGCCTCTGCTTTAAAACATCAATGTGGGAAGGAAGTCCATACCTGAAACATAAAAATCACATGGTATCAATTATAGCACAAACACCTTGAAAATAAATCTCAAATAATAGTTAGCGAAATGAAATAAGACGACGTAGCCTCGTCTTCCACTTTCATTTATTCATTCATATTTCAAGGAGTTTTCTTTGTTTTTGAAATAGAATGTATACAATTACTTTTGTGTGTACAATTTTTTTTATCTTACATTCATTTGTATGCACCTACCAAAATATAATCCCATCTGACAAGTAAGCACAGTACTATGCGCTACTATCACCATCACGATCGCATCAGATCCTCATAAACTGCATTATATATAGTACTCACACATCTAATCATGCGAATCAAACTCGTATTATGTGGTGCAAACTCATCAACAATTACTCATGTTGATGTGGAACGTTCATTTAAGTTCTGTGAACTCAAATAGCAAACGATGACGAATTTCTGTGCTTGAAAGGTTACAAATGCTTGTACCGAAAAACCTTACACGAAACACAAATTTGTTTCCACATTATTACTATTCTTTTATATTTTTGTAAAAAAATGTTACGTTTCTAGTGACATATCTCTCGCAATAGTTAATCGTGGTTTTTTTTCAATATACATTTAGCTGCTACTTACACAACGTTGCTGTCCTTTCCCCTCACTCATGACGATTGCCAATAAAAAATTAAAAGTTTCCGCAGAAAGAAAATATACATTTCGAAATTTCTGGATCGCTAATCAATCGGTAAACTCTTACCTGCTGCGCGTTCGCGGGTATCTTGTTCTGTATTCTTGATCAACCGATTAATATATCTAATATCTTACCCAAGCTTTCGCCAATCCTCTAATCATTTGAAGAGCCTACTAATTGGATATTTTAAAGACGTATTTCCCTTTAAATATCCCGACTTAATCGTCGAGCGTCGTTATCGTTCGAACTGTAACGAGCCCCTCCGAGGGGAAAAAACACTTCCGTAGCCACCTATTACATTACTCAATTGCTCGTTCTGTTACGAGTTGATACACTCGTACCAAGTTCTATTTTAATTTCTTAACAATAAATACATATACTAAGATACGTATATTGCTTTTTTATTAGAAAAAATCCATTCCCTGATAATGAGATCAGAATACAGATCCTAGTCATCACATCATTGTGGTAATGGGAGGCAAGGGATAATCAACCACAAATATTTATTTATATCACATAAAGCCCAAATTCAAATTTCGGGCTCAAAATCATTGAATTTATCACATCATTGGTTTTTTCGCTTTCAGCGTGGCATGGGCGCGCTTGCTCTGCAGATCGCGTTCGCGCCTTCCTCCAGCGCGCCGCGCGTTCACTGCGTGGGCGGGCAGGCGGGCGGCCTAGCGACCACCGCTTGCTCGACCCCAACGATTTCCGATGGCCGCGCTCGATATCGGCAACGCGCGAGCCACGGCCCGGTTCTGCTCCGCCCGGCCTCGCGCGGTAAATATTTCTCGAGTTGGGAGGCTCACTTTCCCGATCCGATGGAGAGCGCGCGGCCGCCACTGTAAACGCTTTGACATGGGAGCGGCCGACCGCGCGCCCGCCACGCCCCCGCCCCGGGAGCGCTGCGACGGCCCGGGGCGCGCGGGCGCCGACAGCAATTGATCTTTTCGGCTGCCGTGCCTGAGAGATGGTCTTTACACTGGATGCACGATACGTTCCGGCAAAATTCGGAGATATTTACGTTCTGGGATGCCTCAGGGGCAGCACTGTTATTGCCTTTGCGGCGGAGGTTCGAAGTTCGAGTCTCAATGGTTGCGTATTTTTGACAAGAATTGAAAGGCTGGGTCGACTTCAGCTGGTATCTGGAGAAGAATTTTCTTTCTGAGGTCAGCTGCTCTGGTCGGTATTTTTCAGTGGTTTCTATGATCATTACAAGCCGCAACTTAACAAACGAGACATAACGGCGTGCGATCTTTCCTTCCTCATCCTTATTACCTCCTCCCTCCACACTTACATGCACTACATTTTCCGAAAAAAGTTTACTGTGATCTTCCGCTGCATAGAGACCATCTTACTATAACAAATAGTTTCACACACGTGGTTAGCGTTGTGCAAAAGAGAGTTATTTGTGATGTCGGAATTAACATTTCTTCCTACTTTGAGGATATTGATATACAAAAATGCGAAACAACTTCGCGTCACTTTCTAAATTACTGATCAAGCCCAAAACTACCAAGTTTGGGGTTACCTCGCTTCCCCGGTGTGAATACTTGCCGTCATACTTTACTGTGCGGCGGGATTGCATACACTCATCCTGCAAGAGTGAACCCTACGCCAGTTGTTCGTAAATGTGATGCAGATACTCAGTGCCGTTTAAAATTTCGTTTTCACAAGTGAGTGTGAGAAAGGATTTGGTTACCTCATTTGGTAAACCATTTCTTTTACCATTTCACCAATCCCGCTGGTAAAGCAGTATGTTTCTTGAAATTATCTTAAGTTCGTTAATTGCATTAGAAATTAGTTTACACTCAAACTGAAACTTAAGTTAAACAACAATTTTAATGCAAACACTTTTAAAACGATTTACTTTCAAGTAGAAACTTTAAATTTTAATTCGAACTTCGCAACATCCACCATGATTCCTTTCGGCTATAAAAACGAAACAGGCGGAGTTGAAAGTTTTTATCGGCTCCAGACGTAGCTTCGGGGATTTGGGCAGCGAAGAGGGTGAGGGGGAGAATGATGACTGGGACGAAAGAAGAGAGAGTGCCGGTAAAAGACTTTCGTACACGGGCCGGAGTGCAAAGCAGTTGTGGTATCGCGGTCACGCGGTGGCTCCGGTGATCCCAACTTTTGTCTCGAATCCCCGCCAGAGCTGAGGTGCGGGGAATGGCCATGGAGGTGTGAGCTCCTGCAGCAATCAATCACTCCAATCCTGCGGACGCGGGTGATGGGGAGCGGTGTTCGCCTCAGTTGAAGGTTTCCCGCGCTTCATTGCCTGGGTTCTCCTTGTGCGGTTTGCCGACTTCTCCGAAAGCTTTCGCACATCCGCTGCGGAGAGCTCGCCTCGGGAGGCCCATACCGAGGAATAGATTTACAGCTCGCGACAGTAGACGGAGCTCTCCGTGAACGGTTGGCGAATTAAATGTTGTGGATACTTGGCTGTCAGGACGAAGCGTTCTAGACAGTTTTGATGACATTTCGACTCTCGTAATGCGACTACGCATGCGGCTCGAAGAGGCGCACGGCTTTGAAAGACATAATGTATCTACATAATGTATAGAATGCGGCGTTCCCCGCAAACCAAAGACTCAATTGGCTCTTGTCCTGGACGCCTCCGTGTACAGGAACGTACAGGTTTTCAAGCGTTTAAAAAACGTCCTTCTCTGGTCTTTTTCAACCTCAAAAAACATGTGTGAACAATAAGAAGTTATTCCAAAAAATAAAGTTTAAAAGTGTTAAATTACTGAAGCGTGAGTAAGCGAAAAATTGAAATGCAGATACGCTTATAATAATCATAAAGCTTGCACGGAAACCCTTAAAATATATTTAAAGGGTTCATGTGGCTACGTTTAACGTAGAAATTACTTTTAAGTATGGCTTTTGAGAATAACTAAGTAATTTTGATCATAATCATAACACTCTGATTAGATCGTACTAATCTATGCAGAACTTCTTGGTAGATGTCAACAAAAAAGTTTGATTTCTGTTCAGTAATGGTATAATTCATACAAAATCATTCACTTCAAAATCTATTGACAAATTAACAGAGGGTATTATATAACTAGCTATAATCAATTAAGATTGATGCTTGTTCTACTTTCAGAAATAACTTTGGGTATTAATAAAAGTAAACGATTATAATTTAAATTTATCGAAACACCAACAGCAACAATATTGCGTCGTTAGTTCGAGGCACGATAATCAATGAATACCCAACATCATCTTATCACACTTGCTGCTCGTAACTACGAGAAGCGATAGATCTTCCCAGAGGACTTGAGCCAGACTCTTTAATTCGAGAAGCAAATTTGAGAAATGGAGATGTAAATTGTCTCCTCCTCCCCTTCTTGACTGGAGGTCTTTATCCGTTGCCCTCGTGTATGCATAGCAAACGTTACATTTTGCCCACGACTCGGCAGAGACTAATTGTGCAAACTCCGCCTCGCTCAGCGGCGACCGGCGCGACGCGACGCGACGCGGCGGGGCGTTCTCCTTTTCAGCGACGGAGGAGCGAGGTGACAGAGAAGGAGGGGCAAGGGGGGCAAGGGGCTAGAGCGAGAGAGTGGATAAGCGTGAATCGCGGCGTAAGCACTGCGTCAATTTGTGGCGTTCGGCCACCGCCAGCGGGACGAAAGACCCACCGAGGGGGAATGGGGAGGGGGGGGGAAATTCCTGCCACGTGGCGCGGTGGCGGCGCCGTCCCCGCCCTTGGGGAACGCCACTTCCGTCCAGCCGCGTGGCGGCCTCCACTTACAAATTCGCCCTTCCCCGCGCCCCGAGCCGCCACGCACGCCCGCCCCGCGCCGTAATTTCAATTCCGGGGAACCGCTGGACGCGTTAGGGATTGCGCTAACATTGTTCGCGCCCGAGGCACAGACGGACGATGGCAGGCGGCAACAAGGCGGGGAGACGTCGCCCTGGTTGCCGAGGGAGGGGCAATCAAGAGGTGTTGAAGGCCTGTATGTTGGATGCCCTGCTAATGGCGGAGTTGGTAACGATCCTTGGGCATTGCTAATGGCCAGACGATGGACGTGAACAAGAACCAGAAGAATAAAGCTAAGAGAAGACAAAGACGGTGCACTACATATGCTTCGCATTCAGAAAATGAATAAGAGTATGAACAAAAGACCTACTGAAGAGGTTCTATAAAAAATGTGGAAATAAAAAAAAGTGTAGAGAAATACGAAACGAAAATAGGAAGAGAAAGGAAACGTAATATCACACACAGTATAAAATATTGTAATGCCTTGTACAAAACAAATTTAATGATTTCCAAATGATATCAGTTTGGAGGGAAAACTACTTTATTTTTTAATCAATAATGTCAGGATCACCGTCATCAGTTAAAGAAAAAACTTGATATCTCAAAAGAGAGTATTAAGAGGATGATGCGATTTACTGCTATAACTGAAGAAAGCTAATTCAAACACGAAGAAAGCCACGATAAAAAGAGGAAACGTTACTAAATTATAATTTTTTTGCAAAACAATATGAAATAAGGAAAATATGGCCAGATAATAAACAAAAACTAGGTAGAAATTATGAACCCTGCAAGAAACATGTCAGGGAAAATACCCAAAACTAAGACGTTGCTGACAAACACTCTCAACCGCCAGCGGAGTGGGGCCCCCCAGGAGAAGAGACGACGGCAGCTGACACTGAAAAATCAGCGCAAATCCTCGGCGCGCCCCCCGGGGGAGGGCACGCAGATATTGTCGCACCGCGGCGCCTCACCAGCGGATAATTTGTCGCAGAGGGCGCCGCGACGCCCGCCTCGGGGAGGTGACAGGCGGCGACGGCAGCGCGGCGGCGAGGGATGGCTTCAACAAAGCGGCGGGGACGCAAAACTGAGTGAGCGGAGGATAACGTGGGTTGGCGGGAACGACGGACGTGGGGGCAAAGGAGGGAGAGGCTTGGCGTTGGCGTGTCATCGGGGAATGCGAGGGATATCAGGGAATGGCAGAGAAATTGAGGAGGAATGGTGGAAGATGGTGTGGATGGTGAGAATTGTTGGCCATGCCAACGATTTCCGGGAACGGTGATAACCGACCGGATTGGAAAGCGACAAAGCAGAGTATTCTCTAGAATGGCAAAGACTGGCGGGGACGATGAGGATGATGGAGATGAACGGAATTGCCAGGAATGGCGTGAAGTAGAGTATCCTCTGAGATGGCAAGGACCGGCGAGTATGGCAAGGACTGGTGGGGACGAAGCCGATTGGCAGGGTTGGTGAGAAAGCAGAATTCTCTCAGGGATGGCAAGGATTGGCGGGGACTGGTAATCTCTGGGATAACGAGGACTGGTGGCGATGAACAGAATAGGCAGGGATGGCGAGAATGCAGAGTATTCTCTGGGAGGGCAAGGACAGGCTGTGATGGCGAGGACTGGTGATGGACAGGAGTACTCTCTGGAATGGCAAGGTCTCGTGGGGATGAACAGGATTGACAGGGATGGTGAGAAAGCAGTATATTATCTGGAATGGAAACGACTGGCGGGGATGGTGAGGACAGATGGAGATGAACAGGATTGGCAGTAATAGCGGTAATGCAGAGTATTCTGCATTATCGCCACTCCATTGTTCTTAACGAATGGAGGACTCTTAAATCAGGGTATCTTGGATAATGCATTCTGCAAGGACGGGCGGGGATAGCGAGGACTGGTGTGAAGGACCAGGAACGGGACAAGGGCGAGGATGGCCGCGGTCGTTCTTTGAAGCATCGGGGCAGAGATGGCAACGGGCGGCGGGCTGTCGTCGGCGCGGGGCGTCCGAGACGACAAGGGCGTCGGCGGCGACGCCTGCTCCCCCGCCCGCGCCGCTCCCCCGCGTCTCATTACCGAGTTGCGCCAATTAATTACGCGACAAATTGGCGCGCTTTTCCATCAGGGGCGCTGCGGCGGCGGCGGGCGGCCGCCCGCGGCCACGCCGCCGTGACGTCACCGCCCCTCCCCTCCCCCACCCCTTGCGATGATGCCGCGCGGCGCAGGTGCGGCTGGGACAGGCGCCGCCACAACGCTGTGCCCTCCCACGCGCTCAACGCTACTCCGCCGCCACGACGTAGATGTGAAACTTTATAAATCAATTAATTTCCGTAACCCACTGTTATATCAACTTAACGCAATTAAACACACGAAAAGATAGTTTTCACGGCCGCGGAGGGTTAAGAATTTAACGGTCCGTGGTCACTAAGAATAACGGAAAGAAATGAGTTGAAGCTAAAGATGGCATCTGCGCACCCTTATTCCATGATAGCCTTATTTAATAGTACGCAGTTCGTTAAAAACAATGGAAAGACATGCCAAAGATGGCATCTGAGTACCCTTATTCCAAGATAGCCTTATTTAACTGTCCGTCGTTTGTTAAAAACAATCGAAACACATGAGTTGAAGCTAAAGATGGCATCTGAGTACCCTTATTTCAAAAAACGAAAAGTATTACTTTATATGATGTTATAAAAAAGATGGAATGATATAAAGTATTGAACGTCAAACAGCCCATAACACAAATATCATTCTCAGTTGATATTTTCTATTCATCGGCCCACTGCCTTTAAAATGATTAAATACTTCATTCCGAATAACTTTTTTTTCCAGAAGTCGGCATATATTCAGACAAACTGAGAATTCAATTGGTGATTGATGAATCTCATTGAGTAAAGTAATTAATAAAAATTGGCAAATTATTTTGTTTGTGTAATTCATTACAGCAAATATCAAATATTTACAGTCAACGCTTTCAGCTTGCAATTTGTTATGGATGAATTTGGTTTATTTGACCGTAAGGTATACTAAATTGAAGTTCAACTAACGAAGGAGTGTAGCTTGTGACTCTGATGTTGCTATTCTGAGATTTCGGGTTATTATTTTTACAGAATCCTTATTGCGTCTTCACCAGTTGCATAAGATGAGGTATGGTATCATCTTCAAGTTAATAATTAAACACACGTTATCAAAAAATCGTGATCTAAAAAAAACATCAATTGCTTGTTCCCCTAAGATTTCTCCTCTTGTCGAATTCTAATTCCTCATTTTGACGGCAGATGACAGTGGAATTGAACTCTACCATTTATTTACTTCTACTCTTCCCAAACACAGTTTATGGACCGAAGTTTGTTTTTTTTAAGTTCCTTGGACTCTTCTGTGTTCACATGTTTTTCTGTAAAACTTCCATTATTCATTATAGAGGGAACACTTCAAAAGCTTCAATTAAAAAGTTTGTAGATTATGCAATATCGTTTGCAGATTATTTTCTTCTAATTTCCGTCCCAAAACACCATTAGCGCGGTTGTTTCCATCATCGAACGATGCGTGTACATGTCTCTTTAGCAACAAGCCATCGTGGTAATGCAACAATACACGTATGCGCATATGTAACCTCAGTAATGAACGACGTACTACACGCACCACTACCAGTCCTGGAATACAAAAGGGAGTTTACCGTTGCACAACAAATTTCATCCGCAAACCTTCGCACAAAGGCTGTGTAGCTTTAATTTTCCGCTCAGTCCTTCAGAAAATTCGGATTGCGGGCGGACTTGCGACATTGAATAGATTGGCGGACATCAAAATGAAACAGTAGCTGCGCACGCAGGGAGATAACCGACTCTTCAGCGACCAATCTGACCGACCGTCAGTCCCGCAAGAAAAATGGAGGCGATTTTTCCCTTGTCTCTTGTGACCTCCATGAGCAGACGACCCTGAAGCACGAAGAAATTCTGAAGGGAACATTTCAGGATTTTTGTAACATAATGGTAATTTTGAGGTTCATAACTTTTCAAATTCTAAAAATGTATAATTTTAGTGATTTCAAATCAATTAAGTATGAAAATGTTATTGTTTAGTTTTGAGCAGAACTGTTTGGTGAAACAGTACTTAACCCATTTCATTAAAATAATATATCTGCGCAATCTTAAGAATGCATGTAGTATAATCGATTCTGAAAGTTATAATGAAAAAAGAATGGAAATGATTCTTTGGAAAACTTTCAGAAGTTTGCTAAAAGTACTTTACGGAGAGACAAGGACACGTGATAGGGGATAATATTATTAATCTCTCTGAAAATGTCTACCTCTCACTTCTTTATATCAATTCAATTACGATAGGTGGTGATGGCATCAACTCTACGCTAGACAAAATAAGGACCACGCTTCTATGTACTTGTCATCCCTTGATATCCTGTATTAGAAAGTCGGATTTAGTTTACTTACAGGAAACGATGACCTCTCTCACAGCACGAATTCCATGCATTTTAAAAGTGAAGTATGGATGGATTTAGCAAACATAACTAAAGTGAATTTTCGTAAGCAAGTGCAACGAATGCCTACGAGTGGAAGGTATCGTATATATATATATATATATATATATATATATATATATATATATATATATATATATCACCCTTTCATTATATAAATTACTTCTAAGATGCAGTAAAGCTTCGCTAGGCGTGTGAAATTTCACGACCAGGCTGTGGCATCGTTCCTACATGATTAACATAAAACATTTTTGAGCCTGTCGAACGCATAATTTCCAACTTATTTCGACAGTAACTCGAAAACTGCTACTTTCGCAAAAAAAAAAAAAAAAAAAAGAAAAAGAAACAACAAAAAAAACCAACAACAACAAAACCAGGGTATTAAGGGAACATATTTTTGTTCCCAGCATCACTCTAAACATGTATTTTCATCATTCACAATTTATATTAACTTCTCCTTTGTTGAGCTGCACCTCAGTTGTTATACGATTGTCAAAACGACTTACGAAAACTCGATATTGTCAAATTGGCGGCAGATTTCAACAAATGAAGTTTTATGAACAGTACGTAATGGACTGTTTTGGAATGTCTGGATTTTATTAATCTGACACTGTCGCGTGCCCAGAATCGGACGCCATACTGTTTCCAGGCGACCTGCGAATGAAGAAGAGTTGTGAAATGGAGGTGAAAGCGTGGCGTGACACCTCTCCGCGCTCTCGCACGCGCCCCTCCAGAGACCTCACTCCTCGAGCGCAGGTGTGCGCGGGACTCACCTCCGGCAATTCGCTAAATTGAAATTTGGCAATTTCCTCATTTCGCGGTTCACGCGAACCGTCGCGTCGCCAAAACGGTTGCCGACGGGCAGAAGGATCAGAGAGGGAGGCGAGGACGCTAGGGAATACATCTTAATTTAATCATCGCATGTAATGTGATGGACTCCTTGTTCCGAAGAGAAATGAAGACTCTGTATTTTGGGGTCTCTTTTATTAAAATTTTATTATAATTACTATTACAATTATTATAAATTTTGAACGGTGCTGCAAATATTTTTATCATTAAAATTACTTTAAAAATAATAATTGTGTGTGTGGATATAATAATTGTATAATAAATAAGTGTATCTTGGTGTGTATGGATAGAAGAGTACATTAATACCTTCCATGAAATAAAACTTTTACAATTTACTAGAGACGACAATTGACAATAAAGCATAAAGTATCTCGAATGTCTTCACAATTTAAAACCTTTTAAAATGTGTACGTACAACTGCTAATTTCATTACATTTGCATATACTTCTTTATATTTTCGTAATGACAGATTCAACCTAGGAGTAGGCGAGACTGCTACAATTTTCGTACAATTTGCCATCAACATCCATGTGCTACCGTCAAGCTACTACTCGAGAAACTTCTTCTCTGGTTCATCTCGATACCTTCCGCTATACACACAAGCAAGCCATATTGCGAACGTAAGTGAGCAAGCCTCACGAGCAGGGCTCCGATTCTGATGGCATGTCATCTTTTCATTGGTGCAGTCTAAACGTAGCTGACTTGTAAATAAACGTTTATTACGACATTCAGATGATAAACATGTTTAGTTATTGGGTCATTTTGGTCACTTTTTGCCATTTTCAATCTCTATGTAATTTTTTGGACTTTGCGTCATTTTTGTAATGGTGCAGTGGTTTTCATTGGTGCAGTCTAAACGTAGCTGACTTGTAAATAAATGTTTATTACGACATATAGGTGATAAACATGTTTAGTTATTGGGTCATTTTGGTCAGGTTTTGCCATTTTCAATCTTTATGTAATTTTTCGGACTTTGCGTGATTTTTGTAATGTTTATGCCTTTTTTGTTAGTGAATGTTTTGTGAATTATTAATGGCACACTACAACAAAGTTTTTATTGTATCGTCAGTTTGTGACAAAATTCACTACTCCAGTGAAATTTGTTTTTCGAACTCTCAAAATTACAGGCGTCTTCCGTAACTTTCTACACCTTTTAAAACTGATGGTTGGAAGATCACAGCCGACCATTACATTTCCTCCTAAAATAATGACTTTATATTAAATATAATTTTATATATTTAAATTTTATTTAAAATTGAAAATTTTTTGAATAAATAAACATTTACAAACAATTTTTTAGTATATCATAAATAAATAACTATTTAGTGTACAGTAAATATTAATTACAAATTTTGTTGTATTTTTGAAAAAGTTAGATAATTTCCTCTTGTCAAATTCTAATTCCTCATACTGACGGCAGATGGCAGTGGAATTAAACTCTACCACGGGTCATTTTATAGGTTCTTTTCCTCTAATTTTTAAGTCATTTTATTGGTGACCTTCTAAGAATTTTTAGATGATCAGAACCCGAGCGCTGCTCACGAGCAAGCAAAGTATCGAAATTCCCTAAACATAATCCGGCGATATCGTGATTCGTGGGGGCCGCCGCCACCGCCGCCGCCACGCGCTGCGGGAAACACGCCCGAGGGAGAGGACGCGCGCGAGGGAATAAATCTCAATTTTATCAGCGCTCGCATTACCCTTATGGAATCACGCGTCCCGCCGCGAGCTAATGTTCGCCTCCGCGGCGCGTTTTAAAAAAGTTGCCCGCAACTTGCCTTCGCGCGCGTCTCGGCCGTCGCGTCGCGCCGCGCAGCGCCTCGAAAACTTGCGCGAATATGATAATGCAGCCTTTTAGAGGCGGCGGCGCGGGCGGGAAAATTTTTTTCCCTCGTCGTTTCACCCTCCCTCCTCACCCTCCTGGAGCTGTGAGATCCTCTTACCTGAAATTGGTCCAACGATCCAGAAGGACGTCCCGCCGATGCTCGCGGTCGGAGTCGCGAAGGCGAATTCACGTGTTTGACCTACAACGTCCTTGCGGCGTTTTCACAAGGTGTTTGATTTGGTTGCTCGAAATTATTGCTCATTTTGTGAAGAAGGTTTGTGATTCTTAGTATTGAATGGTTCGTTGTCCAATTTCTCGAAGTTCGCTGGGTTTCAAGCATTGAAATTCAAACCAAAAACTCACGACGTACCAGCAGGCATGCGGCAAAACCATATTTCATGTGATGAACACCAAAATTAAACAAATAAAATACATTTAACGCCCGCTCTTGTAGTTATAAAGATATCTACGTGATGTTTGATGACAGATGAGAGTACGACAAAACTGCTAGGTTTTGAAATTCTCGACATTAAAATATCAAGTTAACTATATGAAGGCATACGTTCCGATTGTAAATTTCAAGGCCACATACATCCAATGCTCCAATCTAATCTTAAATTGATAAAATATTGACAAATTGCAATGTGTAGGAATCAATATGAGATAAGGGGCTTTATAATAACCGACAGCAAGCGTACTTTAAAAGTGATATTAGGAGTGCAAAGAGATACACCCCGCTCCACCATAGAATCATCAGAATTATTGATGGCTCGGTATTTGGGGTGAATGACCAGGAAAATAGTCACTCGGGTTGCACCACGGCCCAGTTGCGAAATCGTTCTACAAATATTCCTCCTCATCTGCTTGTCGTTTACATGTCCTGGATTCCTCCGCTTGGCAATCCGCCAGGCGAATTCTCGACGACGCTGCCATCACGCCGGAAACACCGCGAAACAATAGTTGCTTATCTTGACAATATTACGTAAAATAGAGAAGGAATTATGAAAGTTTATTCTCCATTGCTGTGTCACTATAATCCAGTAGTTTTCATCACTCCAGAGAGATTAACTAGTACGCTTTTAATTCCATTTTTTGAATTCTACTTTTCAAATCATACTGTCGTCAATAAGGTTCATCTGGGATTCAAAAACTATTCCGATTGCCATTACATTAAATATCTTTACTGTATCTTGAAAAAACAGCCGAATATAAATCTTCTAATGAATAACTGAATAACGAGACTAAGCGATATGGCTATAAATATAACATACATACGTTAAAAATTGGTTTTGTGTTGTTAATTTCGAAGAGCAACTCATTAACATTCCGTTTCATATCAGCTCATTTTGTCACTCACCACCCACAATTCTCATTATCCACAACAAAATCCTACTCTTCAAACCACAGAACGAAACTAACATCTCCACAAATCAAGAACCGCATCCACCAAAAGCACTCTCGCCGCCAGGACACTTCGTAAATATCCACTCATCCCCGCCAACCCCCACTCCGGCCCAATCCCGCAAAGCGAGGCAAACAACACCAACGCCATCCCGAAGACAGAAGGACGCTATTCTTCGCTCGTAAACACGGCTCTGATTGTTTCTGCGCATCCCCGTCTCCCCTCTCGCTTCCTTCCCCGCGCGGCCTCCTCTACGCCGCGATTCGCAATTTGCGCACTCGCGACAAACAGCCGACGAGCGCGGAGGGGGCGGGGGAGCGGTGCACGGCGAACGGAGTAAATTCCTGACGGGTGGGCCGTTAAACCGCGGTCTGGGTAAAATGTTCCCTTACATATATCTCGCCCTTTAATTATGTCGACTTTAATTACGGCCGCTAAATCAAAAAGAATCGCAATAACGTGCTGGGAAGAGGTATCTCAGGTCGCGGTCCCGCCGCTAGGGCCGCTGCCGTCGGCGCCGGAAATTAGAAGAAACAAATTGTAAGAGGTTCCAGAGGAGAGCTCTCTCGGCTGCCAAAGCCCCCTGGGAGCGCCCGGCCAAACAAACAAGTCGCAGCGCCTCTACACGGCGGTTCCTGGAACCAAAGGTCATGTAGAAGGCCGTTGGACGCTAGATTGAAGTGACCCGCCCTGATCAGCTCTCTGGGATGTTTTCAAAACTGTAATATTCATTTTATTAATTTGACTCGGATTTAATTTCACTCGTTGGAGGACGAAAAAGCATCCTTGCACTGCCTGTCTTTACATTAAACGTTTCAGAACATGCATTAGTAATTAGTAGAACACATGTATGTGGAGGAAAGCTAGATCAAATAAAAAATGAATTTTTACCTATATTTTGCTACTTGTAACATAATTCGACAAACATGAAATATGTTAGCTACATGATCAAATGTGTGTGAGGTACAAAACGTAATATTCCTCACGAAATGTACTAGCCCTTCCATGTTATTCATTGAATAATAAAATGTTTGATGTTTTTATACACATTACTATTGTGACGTACCGACTGCTCGGGGTCAATCGTGACTTACCCGTGAAGTGGCACGGTACAATAAATTTGTTTGTTTCAGGCAGGGCTCGGGATCTTTTTCGCGAATGTGGACCCTGGGATGTTCGGGGTACAATAAATACATACAGTTTATTATACAACGACAGTTTGATGTTTATTCATCTAATATCACTATTACACTTTCGAACACTGATCCCCTATGCAATGATTACTATGTTTTGGTACCAAAACTTAATACCTTCAATGCTAGCATCATACCTGTTACCACCTGAGTCACGTCGCTTCGTTGGGGCCCGGCGCCGATGGTGGCGGCGGCTTCGGCTCCCGTCGCGTGGTCCCGGAGCCGTTCGGCCCCCAGCCGGAGATGAGTAGGCAAAGTGTTCGCCCCTCACGCTGCTCCACGCGTATCTTCTACACTAGTGCATCTAATTAACTTAAGCTTGTCCTGATAGTCTGAACTCCAGATTTGGGTTGTAACTGATTATGCTAAACACTTTACACTATATTACTCTCTGAATCACCGGTGAAATATCGGTAACCTATACCCACGTGTTCTTGTTCTCCTCACGCGTCATCATACAGTTTCATTATGGAAAGTTCCTATACACTGAAAACCCGTCAGACACTGCTTGATCGGTCTCGCAAATGATCACTGGTTCAGTCACTGTCTTGTGCACTACACTTTCTATCTTTCCCCAAAACCTACGTTCGCGATGCATGTGCTCACGCTACAGGCGGGTTTCACACTCTTCGGTTTACCATACACTCTATCCGTTGACTTCCCAATGCTGTTCGGTCTGCATCACACTTCTTTAACGGTCCAAAATGTAATACTATGCAAGTCTATTAAGTTATTCAGCACTTAGGGGTATTTTTCCCCAAATAACTCGCACCGCTCGCGCACCACCTCCGTCCGCTAGCGTGGCTTCTGCTCGTCTCCCCTTCTCAACCGACTTCTCGCTGTCCTCCCCTCGTGTCTCACGCTCCACGTGACGCCCCCCTTCCCCTCCGTGTTGCCATGCTGCCTAGTTATGCTCGCGCCGTTTGTATGTTCTCTGGTTGTTTAAGTTGAAATGTATCGCGTTTCTATTTAGAGGCGCGGTGCGTTTCACTATATACATAATAAAAGAATAAGTTCTTAATCATCGAACAACAAATAAGGGCACATTAGGTATGTAAAAAGGACTGCAAACATATAATTTTGTTGTTTCATACTTGCCTTATTTAATTCATCCTGCAGTAACATACTTTTGCAATGAGCAATTAGAAATATCCCTCATAATGGAAATTAAGCATGGACAACTGCTGACACGAAGACGAGAAAGAAATACCTGTTTATTATCCATGGACTTCTTTTTCTCACTCCTGTCTTCGCCAATTTGTTTCGCGACTCGAAGAGACGAGTTGGGAAGTCTGGCGGCGACATGAAAGTCGGTTGTGCTTCTTTTTTCCCTTCGCAACTCGCGAGCGAGTTCGCGGCGTCTTCGCGCGATAAAGAAAGGGCACAGGCAAAGGCGGGAGCAGGGGTGGGGAAATTTGAAGTCAACGAGTGCCTACTCACAGCGGCGAAACGGTGACCCCTTTTGCGTTCTCGTCGGAACACTCTCTCGATACTGGAGTATTACCTCTGTGTTTTGAAAAATGCTGGTAACAGATTTCCATAAAATTTATTAATTTGGGTAATATCTTACTATTTTTGTCTCGGGGATAAATCTTTCAATCTTTCTCTTTTTTTGGATAGTTGTGCACAGAAAACGTTTCCGGCACTAATAAATTAGACGGACATCTGAGATCAGAATTACTGAATAAATTATGTTTTCTTTATGTAACATGTATTACTGTCTGTAAGTTAAAAGTTTAAACTGTTCACAGAAGGATTTTCATTGTACACGGTATTGTCACCGTTACTTTGCTAAAAGTTTAAACATCTGAGATACGTCAAATCCAAAAACATGGATACAATAGTTTGGAATGATGCTGAGATTTAAGAATGTGAAACAATTCTTCGTGCAAACACCCGTACGGCTGTAACAAGTGCATTCACACTAAATAAAAGATCGCACTTGAATGAAAGTTCTGGAGGAGCAATTATTGTGGCTAGCGAATGTATGTAATAATAATGTGACACAACTTGTCTCCTTTCAAGCAGCCTATTCGCATAATTTCGTATCTCCGACCTCGTGCTTGGAGGCACTGCTCTGAAACCCGTCGGTTTTGACACTGGAAGAACATAATCTTGAGCGCAATAGAGACGCATAAGGTGGTTGTATGCGGCCGCTACGTTCAGAGTTGCCAACCCCTGCAGCGGTGGCGCGTCACCCTCGCGGCGCCTTTGATTGCCCACCGCGAGATCGAACGCGAACGAGCCCCGCCAGCGTCAGCCGCCCACCCCGCCACACTCCGCACCCGCCACCACCTCTACCACACTCCACTCTTGCCGCTTGCGCCGTCCACACTCCGCTACATTCGCCTCCCTCTCTGCCGCCCACTCCGCTAAAATCGTCATCACCTCCGCCATCGTTGCCACCCCATCTGCCGCCCACTCCGCCACAATCATCACCTCCGCCTCAATAGCCACCCCATCTGCCGCCCACTCGACCACGCTCCGCACTTGCCAACACTTCCGCCGCCCACTCCCCCATAATCGTCGTCACCTCCGCCACCATCTGCCGCCCACTCCGCCACACTCCACACTTGCCACCACCACCATAGAACTCACCGTCGCCGCCAACTCCGCGAAAATCCTCACTACCCTGCCCTACTCACAGCCGCCGCCCACCTCGCCACAACCCACACCTGCCACCACCTCTGTCACACTCACTCTGCCATGATCGCCACCATCGCCACTCCCTCTGCTGCCCTCTCCGCCACAATAGTCATCACCTCCGCCACAATAGCCACCCCATTTGCCGCCCACACTGCCACACTCCACACTTGCCAACCCTTCCGCCGCCCACTCCACCACAACCGTCATCACCTCCGCCACAATAACCACCCCATCTGCCGCCCACACTGCCACACTCCACACTTGCCACCACCTCCGTAGCACTCACCATCATCGCCCACCTCGCCACAACCCACACCTGCCACCACCTCTGTCACACTCACCACCGCCCACTGCGCCATTATCGCCCCCCACCTGCGCCGCCTCAAACGCTCCCTTGCCGCCCACGGCGCTGCTGCCGCCCCCGCCCATCCCACGCCCGTGGGCTGCATGGGCTCCGCGACGCGTCGTCTGCCCCGCTTCCGGTTGCGCGCGCTGACACGCCTCCGCAGCGCGGCTTTTGTTCAACTTTTATTTTGAGACCGCGCGAGCTAAAGAAGTGGGTGTTTCTTTCCTCGACAATTCTCTCGACGCTGATGTCAAAAGAATTGCTGTACACAACAAAATTAATTTTTGTAGGAACAAATTAGTGAAACTGTTTACAATCAATACGCGCAGAACGTGAAGAAAGTAAGTGAAAATACGTATTTACTGATATTCTGATACCAATCAACATTTTTCTTTTGAGACGCTTAAAAGAAATCCCCAATTATTTAAACTTTTTAAAAAAATTCTTTAGACAGTGACGAAAAAGCGAAAAAAATAAGAAATGTTTCATTGTAGTTTCATGTGAACCTGCTAAGAATACTAAAAAAGAAAAAGGATAGACAAGCATATCAAAAAAAGGTTGATGAATATTTATAAGTTCTTGAAAGAAGAAAATTTTTGTCGAATTCCATTATAAACTTGTGACAAAAATTCCCTGTAGAAACTACGCACTGCAAAGCTATGCACACGAACGGAGGATATTCTGAATTAGGTTTATATTCTGAATTACCTCCTTGTTGCGAGAAAAAATATCTTTGTTCTAGGCATCCAAAACTAATTTGAGACGTAACATGAGCGTTGTTAAGGTGAATATCACTTCAGTTGACGTTAACAGCTACACCAAAGGCTGTGTCCACACAGAACGACCAGTCTCCACAGTTTCCTTCACATAACTCAAAAATTAACTACAGCCAAAGTGGACGCAAAACCCAATTTCACGCAAAACCTCTAAAGGAATGTATTTCGACCAGCTCCGAGCAGTACAAGAGAGAACAAAATGGCTTCGAATATGAAAACCTACGTCCATTCACGATAACGCAGAAACGATGGGAGCGTCGGCGGTGCCGACGAAGTATAATTACCTTTAAAGCAAGGCAATCAAGCATCCCGCTGAGTGTTCTTCCGAACAAGACGCGCCGTGCCGCGTCGCGTCGCCCCCTCCCGCTGATCTACTTCCTTCACTGCCACCAGCACTAACTTCGCTGCCAACAACGCCACCGCACAGGGAGAGGTAACTCTGCTCATCAACTGATGTCACTGCACTGCCTCTGACCGGGAGTTCCAAGTCCCAACGGCGTTAGGATTTTCGACACTAGCTTGTCTGCTAGGTCGAATTCAATCGGTGTCAGGAGGAGAATTCTTGCGGCCGCCTATTCTGATTAGTAGTTTTCCATGGTTTCCGATTAACATCAGGCGAATGCCGGAGCAGTACACTAACCAACGGGCCACGGACCGCGCGCTAGCCTTCCTTTTTTTCCTTCTCTTATCGTCACCTCTTACACATACTACTTACACTAACATGCAGTACACTATCACACATGACGAGAGACCGATCGAGAGTTTAAAGCTTGTCCCGTCTGGGGCGGTGCCCCGCAGGTGGAAGATACCTGGCTGGGAAAAACCCTGATAGTCGACGGTAGGGCGGGGCTGGATTTCGCCATTGGGCGGAGGAAGATCACAGCCACCGACTCAAAGGAAAGCATGCACTACACCTATGGGACTAATGACCTCAGTAGTTGACGCGCCCGAAATCATTAACAATCAATCACACCATGGCTACCACCATTACCTCTGATACTACAAACTCTATCACTTACCACCACTACCATCTCTAAAACCACTACCGCAATCGCCTCTATCACTGCCGCCATTACCACCGACAGCAGTCGCTGCCACTGCCACTGTCACGTTACGACTATTATCACCATCACCGCTACTGCCATTACAACTACAATCCTTTTCAGCACCACTGCAACCATTTGCACTACATCCACCACCCCTTTCACTACCACCGCCGCCGCAACCGCCGCCCGCAAATAAAATAAAAAGCGCTTTTCCCCTCGTTAGGGGACAATATTGCGCGCATCCGCTGATGACGGCTCTGATTGCGGCCGGATGTTGATCGAACGCGCAGGATAATCCTTTTATTCGGCGCAAATTAACGCGCCGAGCTGTCAGCCTGCGCGCCCCGCCGCCGCCGCCGCCACCACCACCATTGCCGCCGCCGCAACCACCGCCGCCACCACCACCACCACCACCAACACAATCGCCGCCGCCGCCACCACCACCACCAACACCACCGCAGCCGCCGCCGCCGCCAATACCACCACCGCCGCCGCCGCCATCACCATCATCGCCGCCGCCACCACCATCACCATCGCCGCCGCCGCCACCACCATCACCACCGCAGCCGCCGCCGTCGCCGCCGCCACCACCACCATCACCACCACCGCCACCGCCGCCACCACCATCACCACCGCCGTCGCCGCCGCCGCCACCACCACCAACACAACCGCCGCCGCCGCCGCCACCACCAACACAACCGCCGCCGCCGCCGCCGCCACCACCACCACCACCACCACCACCACCACCACCACCACCACCACCACCACCCGCCGCCAAAGACACGCGGCCTCAAGAGGAAGGGGGGGGGGTTCAGGGACGGGCGCGCTGACACTTGTGCGACGATTGCCCTCGGATGAGGTATGCGAGGGATTGTGCCTTCGAGAAACCCTACATCTATAGTTGTTTCAGTTTCATAATGTTAATTACCTTTACTCTATTCACTTATTCATTCATTCATACATGCAGGCAGCGTTGGTTTATATTGGTCCGAATCCAGAAGAGGAACAAAAAAATTGGCAAATTCTCGGTTCAAGGCTTGAGACGACGGTTTTCTGACATTGGGCTACGCCACCGCCTGGAAGTAAATACTGCGATCGGTGGCCTTAATGGATGCAAGGGCTTTAAAATGGGATCCATCATCCAACTCACCTTATTCATTCTTCCATTTCGTCCTTATTCCTAAGGCGATCTGATCCCCCCCCCCGAGTCTACTTCCCGGACGCTAGTTATACTGATAATTTTGCGGCAGGACACGGGGATGAGAGGAAAGTTAATGCCACAGAGAGGTAGACAACTTCGACATCACAGGTCTACACTCCGAGTAGCTTCACTTCAAGGTCACGAGTTGGAAGGTTCTAATAACAAACATGTAAGTCTTATCGAAGCTCCCGATTGGATGACAGTGTTCCCCTCTCCTTCCAGCCCGAGACCTTGAAGTGCACCTATACTTGGGTTTTTCGTTGTAGGCGCACCAAGGACACGGACGAAAAATGGAGAGGGAAGGCTTTCTCCAGTAGAGAGCTTACATGTCACTACAGTGTTGATAAAGCACGCGACAAATTTCGCGAACGTCCTTCTCAACGGGCTTCGTGGCCCCAGACAAGTGCTAGTCACACGAGTGTGTGACAACACAGCGTAACAGCTGACGAAATGTCATGCGCCAGGAAAGAAAATCCAAGTACATGTTTAAATCGGAGTATAAACTACCATTTTCGTTACTTTGTCCTTGACAGAAATCAGCTGTTCACGGTTTCATCCAATCTGGAGCTTGAACATCACCACAGTGACGTCACTGTCACGAAATATAAGCTCCCGATTGGATGGCAGAGAAACAGCTGATTCCTGTCAGGGACAAAGTTACGAAAATCGCAGTATAAACCCTTTGCCTGCGTCAGGGCCGGTCACACCTCGCGGGCGACAGTCGGCGCGCGGCAGAGCGACACCTGCCACGTGCCCTGGTAAACAGCACGGGCGCGTTGAGGAAGAGAGGGGGAGGGAGAGGAGTGGGGGGAGAGGAGGGGAGGGAGCGGCTCCGCGCGCAGAAGCTCTCGGCGCGGAAATCCCATCAATTTCGCCGCCGCCATTCTTCATCCCGCGCTAATGAAAGGGCCGAGGGCGCGGCCGGGGGCGGCGCGCGATGCGGGTGGGAATGAAGACGCGTCGGGGCGGAGGGGGAGGACGCGGGGCGGATCGGCGGAGACGCTCGCAGCGCCAGCGCACGCGGAATCGCGCGATCCGCGAGAAGAAGAAGAAGAAACACTTTATGTATTGGTGAGATTTCAGGTCCCAAGTTGTTTACTCGTGTTAGAGGTTTTGTTTCCTTGAACGGATTTATGCTTGTCAAAGAACAGTGAAAACTGTAGGTGCGTACGGGGGAGACGTTTAATCTGGGGAAGCTTTCTGGAGCCCCGGAAACACTACTCCTCCATTTTGATACACGTAGTGGAATAATGAAAGAACATCTGTTGTAATGTAATAAATGCATTATAATATCATACAATATTGCAATACTTATACTGTTACTGCAGAATGTTACTGCTTAATGTTACTGTAGAATCCCGAAAGACCGATATTGATATTTTATTCAATTCACTGAAGTGCTACACGAGAGTATTTTATTTGTTGTTCTGGAGCATTGTGCGTGCGTTACTGTTTGGAAAACTACTTTGCTTGGTTTTGTTCAGGAGCACTATTGCCGCTGCCTGCTAATTAATTTACAATCCACACCCCCGGCTTCCAGCTCGTGACTTCTTCCACAAGTAGCAAACACGAAAGCTGAAAAAAAATTGCGCACAGTAAAGTTATCTCTATCAAGTGCTCCTATTTAGATAGTATTTGACATTTCTTCATGTGCAAGGATCACGGTATCGATTTATGTGTAGGCCGAAAAATTATAGATTTCTGTCATTACGGCGTCGTGTTTCAAATCCTGTTTGTCATGTAATACGTTTTGCAATTTGCACTGCACCAATAAATTCAAACATATTGCGACTGTTCATGTTGCTGATACTGATATTGCATAGTACATCGTACATGATAACAAGACGCCTTGTCACAAGAAAGATGAATTTATCATTATCTTCAAAATGTCAATAATTGTCACTGTAGGTACAGATTTCTATTCTTTTTATCTAATGAAAATATTAGACGCTTCCCTCCCATTTACCAGGCTGTTTTATTCTTCACGTTCCCTTCTGACATGTAATCGCATGGCAAATACTATCGGCTAAGTCTCCATTATTAGATACAAGTGAATATTTCAAATATATTTTACTGCATTACGTAGTAAAGATAGTAATTTGTAAAACTATGTATCAGAAAAGTTTAGGGAGATGAAAACTGAAAGAATGTCACTGAATTGAAGAAAAAGAGTAAACAAAACATAAATCGTACAAAACAGAACGGAGCACGAAAAAACATTTTAAACGAAAACATTTCCTGTGTCAGTGCTGAGTGAAGATTCTCAGGTAAAGGTGAATGTATAGGCGAGGATATTGGTGACGACGGCAGCCGACGTAAAGGCAGAGCTATGGAACGAGGCGACAGGCGCGCTGCCTGTCGCCACGTTTCAGAAACTCCGGAAATGCCGTCGCTCCCAGATCCCGCGCGGCAGCTACCGTTTTGTTTCGCCCAAAACGACGCGCGATCTCCTGGTAATAATTTCTGGCTTTGTGCGGTACGGGCGGAGGGGAAATGAAACATATTAAAAGATCATGGCGTTTAGGCTCCTTTGTTTGTTGCCTGAGATAGGAAAATTGAATAAAGGGCCCTTAAGCGCCACGTTAATGTCACGCCCCTTTTGTGAAAGCTTGCAAGTAGGGGCTGGCGACGAGTAATTTTTTAAAAATAAAATAGGTACCAGTATCTACACTAAGTTTCTCATAAAAATATGGATGAAAAAATATTAATTTTTGCGACATTAGGTAGTAATGGTTATGAATATTAACTCCACCGAAGATCAAGAATATGTCATCCGAAAAAACTGTCTAAGGGTAATTGACATCGTTCACATCTACAAGAATAATTCAGTGTCATCTTTTACTCTCTATATTTACTACTACCTTTGTTGCCTTGCTTATGGCCCGCCTACGTTGTAGCCATCACCACCTTACCACCACCTCGGCCCTCTTTATTTCCACCGTCACGGCGTTAGCACCACCGTTGCCACTGCCACCGACTTTACCACAACCTCCAGTCCCTTTGTCAGCATTGTTTACGCTGTCTTAGCCTCCGCCTTTGCTATCGCCATCACCTACATCGCATTCTCCACCACCCTTGTCACCATGATTCACGCTGTTTTATCTTTTACTATCGCCTTTGTTACCTGCACCGCCTTCGTCGTTCACACCGCCATCGCCTTTACCACAACCTCCGCCTTCTTTTTCGCCAACTTTCACGATACTTTCACTTTCACTGTCACGATATTTCTCAGCCTATACCATGGCAGTTGCCATCTTCACCTGCCCTGACATCGCCATCGCCTTCACCACAACATCCGCCCTCTTTTTCACCATCCTCCCACTGTCACGGTAATTCCCGGCCTTTATCATCGCCGTTGCCACCTCCATCGTCACCGCCGCCGTCACCACACAGCTCCCGCATGAGCCACCCCTATCGTCCTTACCACGACCCTCTTTGTCATCCTTCCCACCGCCACGGCATTAACAGTACTGTTGCCACTGCCAACGACTATACCACAACCTCCGGTCCCTTTGTCACCATCGTTTACGCTGCCTCAGCCTGAGCTGTTGATACCTCCATCGCTACCACCTTCACCGCGTTCTCCACCATCCTTGTCACCATCTCTCATGCTGTCTCATCTTTTACCATTGTCTTTTGTGGCGACCAGTCCATCCATAACATTGACGGAGTGTTGCGGAAGCCCATCCATGATGATCAATGTTATGATGTGTTGCCCCGGAAATAAATTAGAAAAAAAACAACAGAATACTGGGTGGTTACAAACAGCGAAACTTATGCTGACAATTTTTTGTTAATCTCTTGTGTATAGTTCAAGTGATACAATATATTCAATTCTCATTATTCCTTAAACATTAATTTCTTCTACTCAAGAAAGAAGAATCATAATTAAGAAGCGAAGCAGATCCATAACAAGGGAACGGCTCGCCTCACCTTTAATCCCTGCACCGCCTCCGTCATCACCACCGCCTTTTCCACAACCTCCGCCCTCTTCATTATCATCCTTCTCACTGCCAGGACATTTCCCGGCCTTCACCATCGCCGTTGCCGCCTCCACCGCCACTCTCTTCGCCGCCGTTGTCACCGCCGCCGCGCTGCCACAGCGGGGGCCGCAGGGGTGTTTTGGACGCGCGTCGGCAGAGCGCGTCTGCCTGTTCCGGGCGCAAGTTGCCTGCGGCGGGTCGCGCTAATGAACCCGCAGGGAGAGGGGGGGTGGCGGCGGTGGAGGGGGGGTCCTCACCCCCACCCCCGCCCGGCAGCTCGCCTTAACTCGGCGGGAAGTCTGCTCCGCAGCGCGATGGCGTCGGCGACGCGGGGCGGTGCGGTGCGGTGCTGTGCGGTGCGAGGTAGGGCGGGCGGGGCGGGGCAAGGCGGTGCGGTGCGGTGCGAGGCAGGGCGGGGCGGGACGGGGCGACGCGGGGCTGGGCCGGGGCGGGGCAGGGGGGGGGCGGGACGGAGCCGAGTGACGCGGGGCGGGGCGGGGCGTCGCTGGACGGGGCGGGGCGACGCGGGGCAGGGAGGGGCGGGGCGGGGGCGGGGCGGCGGTTCGCGCAGGTGGCGAACGTGCAAGCGGTTGCTCGGCAGAAGGGCTGCGGATTATAAACTTCGCGAGGGAACGCGGTGGATACCACATTGATAGAGAGACGCTTGATTTTGATGGCGACAATGTTGGCAATATGTTATTGGAATTGTTTCAGTATGGTTCGTATGGCGCCCTTATGACGGAGAACACCAAAAAGGTACTAACAGAAAGATCACGTAGGATAATATTAAATGTGGTAATACCGTTTATATATATTATGTTACGTGTTTACCTTTCTTTATTATAATTGCAAGTAATCTGCATTCTGCTGTACTAAACACAAGAGTTATTCCAGGTGTGATTTTAAAACAGGATTTAGTGCATCAAACCTTTTTGGGCAAAGGTAGATTGTTATATTTGTACATTTGTTCAAATAAAGCTTACATTGTTATGCACGTAACATCACACTTGTAAATAAGAAAACAAAGTAGATGAGTGTTTTTGAACTGAGATGAAAGTGTAGGTATTAAGAAATATAGTGGGAGAATCGCCTAAAAATTCGAAAAGCAATGGCAGGCTATAGACAAAAAAATATACCAATTTACCTGGATCTGTTTTTTACAGCAAGACACCTTAGACTTGTCTACAGCCGAAGTCTGTGTATACCGCATTATGTTGTATGCTCTCAACTGTTATTGCAGAGAAAGGCTGTTACTGGCAAAACTTAACCGTTACAAAGGCCGTTACTTAAAGGTTACTGGCAAAACCAAACTTTTCTTGGCTAAAGTCCGACTGGCTAGAAAAACACCACCCTGCACGCTCTAATTTTGAACTTTGACTTAACATTTACATTCTACCCTCTACCATGATGCGATGAAATTCGAATTGACTTTCATTGTTCATACTCATAGAACGTGAATAATAAGTAAAATGGTATATTCAAAATATTATTTAAAATTGTACCTTTAATGTTTGATTGCCAAAATAAATTTTGTGATAGATTATTACTGGAGACTGTTCAGAAAGTTTCTTAGGAAACTATTCTTAGCCATCAGCGGAGTTGGCAGAGTGAATCTGCTTTTGCCATTGGGTGGGATTTCAGCACTGATTTAAATGAGAACTACTGAAACAAGAAATAGATTGCTTGCAGCATTAAGAGACTTCCAGCGACAAAGCATTTGAGAAAAAAATAGTTTATGTAATCGATAAGTAAAACATAAGCCATTAATTCGTAAACAACATCCGCGTTTAGTAATAATTCCTGGCAAGAATGCCATTGTATGTAATACGTGAATTTTATGAGATAGTTTATTAATTTACATTCACAGTCCATTCCAATGTATGTTTGAATAAATTACCCTTGAGAACAAAGCTGAAATCATATTAAATACACAAAGTGTGAATGCGGACTCAGGGAGGGCAAGGGCGAAGCGGGGCCATGGTGGTGCGAGGGTGGGGGCAGGGGCAGGAGCGGGGCGGTGACAGCGACGGCAGGGGCGACGGTCAGGGCGGCGGGGGACGTGGCTGGCAGGGGCAGTGACGAAGGCGGTGGCAAGACCTGAGCGGGGGAAGGGCAAGGGCTGGGGCGGGGCGGGGGAAGGGCAGAGCCAGGGGCAAGGGCAGGGGCGAGGGCAAGGGCAAGGGCAGGGGCGAGGGCAAGGGCAAGAGCAGGGGCGAGGGCAAGGGCATGGGCGAGGGCAAGGGCAGGGGCGAGGGCAAGGGCAGGGGCGAGGGCAAGGACTGGGGAGAGGGCAAGGGCAATGGTGGGGGAAAGGGCAGGGGAGAAGGACAGGGGTGGGGACAAGGGCGGGGCGGAAGCAAGGGCAGGGGCGGTGTCAACTGCGATGCGGGGGCAAGGGCGGGGCCGGGCCAAGGGCGTGGGTGGCGGCAAGGGCGGTGCGGGGGCGTGGGCGGTGGCGCGCACTTGGGCGCCTCGGGTGCCGCGAACACACCTCCGCACTCCGCCGCCGGCCGGGCGCCCCTCCCCCCCCCCCGCGCCGCACCGCCGGAACTTCCGGCGAGGAGTGCCTCAAGCGCCCTCGATCCGCTGCGGGAAGTTGCGGAGTCTGCGGTAAACTCCCCGAATGACGAGCTATTTCGCTTCCGAGGGATCCAGATTGGCTCTTTAACTACCGATTCATGCCGCCAAGTTTTGAGGAATTTTGTTAATCCCGGTTATATTAAATAACGGCGATCAAATATTTTGCAATGGAATTTATCGAGAAATTGAGAATGGACTGCAAAACCGAATTACCGTTCTATGTTTTCACCATTTTATACGAGCTGGTTTATGATGGAACTTTCCGAGAAATTACACTTTCCAAACTGGTACAAGATAGTCGCTTTTAGCAACCCAATGAGAAGGTATGTCATATTAGAAGAACCTACATTCGCTGTTTATCTACACTGTTGTTACGAACAATTTTGAGAAGGTTCGATAATACTCTTGCTCTCTTTGTCGAAATACGCTGCAATGAGTTCAAATGTCTATTTCAGGACGAAGTACATCCAGCCTTTCTCACATTTTGTAGGCCTTGATTGGTTGATTGGTGATTCCGGTCACGTCAATAGCTAAGGTTATTTTTCCCGTAAGTGTAGCGAATGTTTTATAGTGGGAGGTGACGGGGATCTTTCTTCGCCGAATAGCGAGATTTGGCGCCGAACTACTTCGGCTTGCGGCTTCCTCCGCCACCGAGATATCTTCCACCAGCGGGGAACCGTCCTAGCCGGGACAAGCTCTAGTTCCCGACTCGTTTCCCGACGTGTCTGCTAGTGTAGTGCATGTAAGTAAGGAGTGAAGATATGACAAGGAAAAGGAAAGAAAGATTGTGCGCAGTCCATGGCACGTTTGTTAGGGAACTGCTCCGGCATTCTCTATGTACAACTTAGCTTCCAACAATTCCAATGCTTGCGAATATCATTTACCTTGCAGTGACATTTCGGTTCCAAGGCGTTAAATTGGTCTCTTTCAACTTCTTGCCCCGCATCTTGAATTATTATCGTATTTCTCGGAGGTTGCTCCAGGAAGCGGTAGCAGCTGAGGTGGAAATCACGCCGCGGTTGGCACCGCCCCAGAGGCCACAATTCCACACGGCCTCCTCCCTGTTCTCGCCTCCTCCCTCATTCCAAAACTCACACCACATAATTTTCATTTCATCATAATCGCTTTTCTGTGATTTCCAAACACCCACTATCTTACACCATCGATTTGAATTGTCAGGATAGATAGTCGTCTGAACATTTCAATATAATCTCATCCATTAACGTCCACTTTCGTACTGCGAATACCTTTTCTCCTCGCCCCATTCTTAACATTCACTCTCTGCCAAGCGCACCATTCTTAACATTCACACTTATCAAGAAGTTTCATTAAAGCGAGCTGCGGGTTTTTAATTACCTTCAATAAATTCACATCAAGCACAATTCTATTCATGAATGAAGGCTTATTTACATGTCGCTGGTTAAATTTTAGAAACATTTATCTACAAAAATACAACTTTTCAGGAGACAGAAAAAACGTTGCGAAACCTCCATTAAATCTAATAAAATGTGCCCAATTTTGCCCATTGTAACAAATTTTCAAATAACTATAATACGTGTCGTTAGATTTCCGTAGATTATGACTTATTTCAGTTGACATTATCTCATAACAACCAAATTTTGAGATGTGTGTAGTTAAAATGTACGCATCCATATGTAAATACTTAATCAATGAAGTCCACTATTCGCTTTCCTTTCCCGAATGTCCCAGTATTTTACTCCTTCCATAACAACCTCCGAAGCAAACACCACGCCTCAGAAAGACGTCCGTTCAAGTGGAGAGTCTCGTACGCGTCAGCGCATATTTAATTTGACCCAAGTACATTCCCGCGCACTGATGCCGTCACTTTCACGGCCACCTCGATTCCCTCGCACCGTTCGCCTTGCGCTACCGCCGCACCGCGCCGCGCACGTGATCATTCCGCTTGACCGCCCGTCCTTCCGCGGACCGCACCGACCTCCCCTGCTGCTCCTCGCCCCCGCCACACCTCACACCCCGCCCTGTTCCGCTCCACCTCGTCCCAACACGCCTTGCCAACAACCGCCCTGCTACCTCACATCCCGCGCCATTCGCTTTGTTTAGTCCAGCGCCGGGACGTCCCGCCCTGCTCCACCCACTTCGCTCCTCTTCGCCTCGTCCCGCCTCACCCTTCACGTCACTTCACTGTCTCGTATGATCAACATCGTCCCGCTTCATACCTACGCTCTTCGTTCTGCCGTATCCAAGCCTTTCCGTCTAGTCCAGTCGCCGCTTCGCCCTTCCCAGTCCTTCTCCTCTCGAACAGTTTCCTTCGCGTCTCACACCCTCCCACTTCTCTCGCCTCCTCTCCTTCCCGCTCCGTTCCGCCGTTTGCCTCTCCACCTCGTATGGCGCCTGCGGTGGCCGGCTCCATTTTTCAGCGGTGGCAGCGCCGCGCAGGACGCCGCATAATGCGCTGTCGTCGGCGGCGGCGGTGGTGGCGGGGGAGAAGGAGGCGGCGGCGGTGGGGGCGGCGGCGGTGGAGGCGGCGGCGGTGGAGGCGGCGGTGGTGGAAGCGGCGCCGGTAAAGGCAGCGGATATGGATGAGGCGGCGGCGGGAGCGGCGGAAGGGTGGCGGGGGCGGCGGCGAGGGCAGCAGCAGGGACTTCGCAGGGGGCGGCGAGGGCGACAGCGTGAGCGGTGGCGTGGGCCGCGGAGGTGTGAGCGGCGGTGGCGGCGGTGGGGGCGGTGGCGGGGGCGGTTGTGAGCGGCGGCGGGGACGGCGGCGGGGGCGTCGGCGGTGGGGGCGGCGGCGGCGGCGGCTGACCTGCTATCGCCGCGCGCAGCCGGCGCGTGCGCTCCACTAGAGGGCGAAATGCGCGGGCAGCCCGCCAGGCGGCGCCGGCGGTGGCCACGCTGAGCCCTTCTCAGGGCGAAGGTGAGCGAAACGGACCCGAAATACGCAGATTACGCTCATATGTGAAGTGAAAATTTAAGTTTAAATTTTTCAAGAAGTGAACGATTAGAACCAACTCCAAAATAATAGCCTGCCACCTAATTAATAATTGTCTATTTCTGAATATACGATCTGAACCAAGTGGCCAAGCATTCGCAGTTCCTGTAGGCAGAAAACTTCATTTAAAACTCAATTTGGAGCGACACCCCTCCTTAATCACTGGAAGTAATTTACTTATACAGCAACAGGATTTATCCACTATTTCGTTACCAGGGCCCGGCAACAAGAGGTTTTTCGGCGCACGATTACATAACGTTCTCTTCTTAGAAAGTGAGTGCGATGAAGTAATAATACTAGTTAATCACACCAGTTACCGCGGCGCACGCTCTCAATATTCATACAGATTCCGACTGCATTCCGACGCTGAGGAGCACGAAGTCATATATTCGTTGTGGTAATTTCACGGCAAGGAAATGACCAGCGCCAGACGCCGACAGCGATATGGCAAACGGCGCGCGCAGTTTTCCCGGAACAGCGGTGCGGCAGAGCTCCGGCTTCTATTCCTTTCTTATCGCGGCGACCCAATATAAAAACGTTAGTGGTGATGTAGGTGACTATAAGTGACGGTGAATGTGAGTGTCTGTGACGAAGCCAGAGCCGGTCCGATGAGGACATTGTCGGTATGGTGACATTGTAGAGAATAGTGACGGTGAAGTATTGGTGACTCGAAGTGTTGGTTACAGGTGTCGACGACTATCAGTGTTAGTGACGATGTCAATAAATGTGGCCGTGAGAGTGTAGGTTATTGTTGAAGTGATGGCGGAGCACGAAGTCATATATTCGTTGTAATTACACGGGTCGTGGCAAGGCAAGGAAATGAACAGCGCCAGACGCCGACAGCGACATGGCAAACGGCGCGCGCAGTTTTCCAGGAACAGCGACGCGGCAGAGCCCCGGCTTCTATTCCTTTCTTAGCGGGGCGACCCAATGTAAACACGTCATTGATGATGTAGGTGACTATAAGTGACGGTGACAGTGTGAGTGTCTGTAACGATTCCAGAGCCGGTCCGATGAGGACATTATTGGTAATGATGACATTGTCGGAGAATAGTGACGGTGACAGTATTGGTGACTAGAAGTGTTGGTAACAGGTATCGACAGTGTTAGTGACGATGTCAGTAAAGGTAGCCGTGAGAGTGTAGGTATTGTTGAAGTGATAACGGAGCAGGAAGTCGCATATTCGTTGTAATTACAACGGGTCGTGGCAAGGCAAGGCAAGGAAATGAACAGCGCCAGACGCCGACAGCGACATGGCAAACGGCGCGCGCAGTTTTTCCCGGAACAGCGGCGCGACAGAGCTCTGGCTTCTATTCCTGTCTGCGCGCGGCGACCCACATTGCGCGGCGAGCCGCTGCACCGAGCTGCTGCCTCCTGCTGGGGAATTTCCAGGAGCGCCGCTGGGTGGCAAACCGCGAATTACACGGATTTGCCCTCGAATAATGGGGCTGGAGTTGGTTCATCTTACACAAGGCTATTCTCATACCCATACGCAATAACAAGTCACAAACAAAAAATGGCTATCCAAAAAGGTATTTATCTATGCTTGGAAGTTTTTTTTGTTTTGATTTACACATTGGGATCATTTTTGCCCAATGGAATAATTACCCATTTTTAAAAACAATACTAAATATTATATGTAATGTATATGAGTAATGGCATCATATTTGAATACAGTATAAAATGCATATATAATTTATAATCGTACATAAACCATTACAAAAGGGGGTTTAATGCGTACACGAAAATGCTTTGTGGCGTCGTAACGTGTACCTGCTAAACACCACTGCACGACAAGTTGCCTACAATCAGGGCAAACAGCTTGCATAACTTGCTTTTATGAGATATTCCCCCACATGCTAATCGGTAGAAATTGATCATGTTCGACTCCCCGTACGTACTTTAGAATTTTTGAATACACGCTCTTTTATAAAATAGGTTGGGTAATTTATTACGTCAATTCGAATTATGCTTCCATTCTGTATAGAAATCTATAATTTTCATTTCTAACGAAAGCTAAATTAAGAATACCTACATGCAAACTTATTTCAATGTTCTTTAATTAAAGAGTGTTTAGTTCTAAAAGAAACTCTATCCTTGTATGTTCATGTTAGCCGTTCCTGAAGTCATCATTTCTTTAACGATAAAAAAGTCCAAAACCTAGTTTGTCTTCGAAAAACTAATTCTTCATTTTTATAATGCAGAAAGTAACTACACCACGTCGTTATTCCGTTCAATGCATTTCGCTTGCCAAGACAATGCTACACACTGCTTAACATCTTGTTCAATAGCTTAGTCACAATAACAAAATTAAAATAAAAAGTAAAAAGGAAATTGTACTAAACGTGTTAGATTAGCTTGATCGGTTTCCTATGTTTCTTTGACTTCAACTCCCTCCAATCACATTAATCTGTCTGCAACTAAGGTAACTTGTTTGATACATCATCTTTAAAATGGAGATAGCAAGACATCGAAAGACGGAGTAGCGCAGCTGCACGATTTAGAGTAGATTTACATCACTCATAAAACGTGACTGCAGGTCCTCTGCCCTTTCTCTCGAGCGGGTCAGGTCCCTTTGCTGGTACTTCCTTGTCTCCCGGTGACTGAAAATATTCATAAATTGACTTCGTGACTTCATTGCATGATGAAGAAAGTAGAGTCTTCTTGTTTTTTTAATGTTCATGTTTCGTCAGTTGTTACCTTCACAACTGTATCATGAGGCAGCTGCTTTCAAAACAATACAAAAACGTCTTATGTTCATTAGTTTATTGGTTTGTATTTTTCTTTCAGTTACAAATATATTCAGTTCAAACGAAAAGGCATAATTCTTGAAAATATATTTTGCATATTACTACACTGTATTTTAAGATCAAGGTTTTTGTAAACAAACAATGAAAAATAACAAATTGACACAGATTCGTATTTGGTAGCACTACTCAATTAAAAATTTAACACCTGCGAGAATTTTCGAAAATAAGAAATTATTTAGATGAGAGATTGAATGATGACTGTAAAATATTCTTAAATTCTAAACAGTGTGTATATCATTCAAAGCCACGCTATGAATATCCTTTATTTTGTGTGCATTTAAATTGTACATAATATATTACAATAACAGAGCTGTAAATGTCGAATAAGCTCCATGAAACTATTTAGCCTTAATTCATTTTTATTGTAGTTCGTCTATGTGTAATAAACTAATAATATTATTTCCACGCATATTTTTTATTCTGTGCAATGGGTGTTACTATTGAAATACTAACGTGAAATATTTTTCATTATTTTCTTCGGATTTGTCTTTCTCTTCCTGTCTTCTACATTCGTCTTCCAACGCTCATTTACTATCACACTCGTGAAATCTCTTTACTCGCGTATTACCGTTCCTTTCTCGTCTTTTTTTCTCCAACTCGCCCCCTTCCTCTGATTAGCAACCATCTTCCATCTCGCTTACTTCCCGCACCCTCTCCTCTCTCTCCGCGCTGCTCGTCTCCGCGTTCACGAGCACATAACCCGCGCTCTCGTAAAGCGTGCACCTGCTGTGCGCACGGCGACCGCTTACGCCCAGCGGCTGTGTTCTCATCGCTGTGACGCTGGAGGGGACGGCGCCACCCACATCGGGCACGGGAAGGTACAGATGTCAGTCATGATGTATCTCTCTGAATCTGAATCAGTGAAATTGTCTCTGATTCAATCAGTGAGAGCCGAAGTCACTGATATCTTCAGTCGAAATGTGTGGTTTCGCTGACAATCAGCGAACACGCGAACCTTTTCATAATGACCGCCAGCATTTCACTGGCCGTCAATGGTAAGCACCATCGCTCACTGATCGTTCAGTCGTTCACGTGCTGCTGTTTTCACAGATTTCTCTGATTCAAGTAGTGAAATTTCACTGATTCAAAAAGTGGACCCGATTGTCAGTGATTTGTTCAGTTCGGATCACTGATTGTCAGTGGCAGGGTTATAACTGACACCATTAGTGAATAGTCACTGTCAATCAGTAGTTTTTTCACTGATTCAGACTGAGAGAGTAGGTGACTGGCAGTGACGCTGACAGTTAATGTCTCAGTCGATTCTGAGAGAGCTGGTCGTCTGTCGTAATCAAGGCCGATCAAATAATCGCTACAATATCTCAAGCAGCAATTTTGTTGACTTTGGACGACGTGCTTGAGCCGGAGGTGCTCCTTTGACCCCGGGCGAGCCATCTGCGCGCCCAAGTGGCCAGGTCCGCCTGGAGGCGCGCATGCATTATGCAACGGCGCGGTCCCCCGCCGGGAATCGATTCCCCGGCCGACCGGCAAAATCTCCTCCTCGCGGGTGGCGAAGGCGCCGCGCCGCGCCGGGGCGTGGGAGCGCGCGAGGCGAAAGCGCTCCAGCGGGCGCGCCGTTTCACGCCCCTCCCTCCGCCCCGCCCCACTCCGCCTCCACGCTCCGTCCTGCCCCACTCCACTTCCACCCTACCCCATTCCAGCCCGCCCCGCTTCGCCCCGCAGTGCCCCATTCTGCCCCGCTCCGCCCCGCCCCGCCGTGCACCAGGCCGTCCCGCCCCGCTCCACCCCGCCGTGCACCAGGCCGCCCCGCCCCGCTCCACCCCGCCGTGCACCAGCCCGCCTCGCTCTGACCCGCAGTGCCCCGCTCCGCTCTACCCCACTCCAGACCGCCCCCCTTCGCCCCGCCCCGCACCACCCCGCCGTGCCCCAGTCCGCCTCACTCTGACCCGCAGTGCCCCGTTCCGCCCTACCCCACTCCAGACCACCCCGCTCTGCCCCGCTTCGCCCCGCCCCGCCGTGCGCCAGACCGCCCCGCTCCGCCCCGCAGTTCCCTCCGCTCTGCCCCGCTTCGCCCCGCCCCGCTCCACCCCGCCGTGCCCCAGTCCCGCCCCGCAGTGCCCCGCTCTGCAGCGCTCCGCCCCGTCCCGCTCCGACCCGCAGTGCCCCGCTCCGCCCTGCCCCACTCCACCCCCGCTCCACCCTACCCCATTCCTGGCCGCCCCGCTCCGCCCCGCAGTGCCCCGCTCTGCACCGCTCCGCCCCGCCCCGCTCCGACCCGCAGTGCCCCGCTCCACCCTACCCCATTCCAGCCCGCCCCGCTCCGCAGTTCCTCGCTCCGCCCTGCCCCACTCCGCAGCACCCCGCCTCGCTCAGCCGTGCTTCACTCTGCCCCTCTCCTGTGGGCGGAGGGCTGGAGACCGTAGTTGACCCCGCAGACACCGACTCTCGAGGGTCGATTGCGCTTTAGGGATAGGCCACTGCAGGCTCGTTTCACGCATTTACAGGGCTCGATTACCTACAAGCAAAACAAGCAGTTGCTTCGGGCCACCATCCTTAACGCGGCCCGCGTTTCCGAAAAATATGCATAATAATCTGTAAAATAACTGTTACTCAAATAATCTGTGGTACTACAAAATGTGTAGTTAAAGTTTCAAAGTTATTTTTTAACATATGTAAGTCTAATATGAACTACAGATTATTCCGTTGTAAAATGTTATTGAAAAATGTATCTAATGTAAGAAATATATGTAAAATTATATTTTAAAAATTCGTTGTTTTCATTTCTTTTTGTACGGTAAAGTACTTACATAAAGGTAAGGTTTTTATAAATGAAGATGGAGCTTTTTTTACGAGGAGAGGGGAGGCAACACTATTCTGTGCGTGGGGGTCCTGCAATAGCCAAAATCGGCCCTGTGCATTTAGAACCGCAGACAGGACGCTTTTCCAGTAGACTTAGAACGAAACTCACAAAAACTTACTCACTGTTCTGTTCAAATACGTAATGCCAGAGTCAAATAATGGGATGAAGAGAGAAGAGGAACGATAGATTTCGCATTAGTTAAATCGATGAAAACTTTCAATGATCTTTTCCCCAAGGCCGTTGCTGCCAATATGTCCATCACAATCCCTCATATGTATGCGCGAAATTCAATTAATTTCGTTGTCGTTTTTCATCAGCAATTCCGCCATTTAATCTATGTCTGCTCCTCGTTTAAGATCGTGTTAAGATTACTCAGATGTACCTAGCTCCAACCCAAACACGGCAAACAGTGCAAATCCATATTCTCAGTACCCGTAACAAAGTATTTTCAAAGATTAACCAATATTATTTTCGTAATGTGTCTACGTATGTGAAATTATACAATAAGAATATCCTTTTGTTTGCTGGAAATTTCGAACGTAGGACAACGTCAGATGTTTTCGGATTTTTCCATGCACATTATCCAAGATAATGATTACGTTCTGAAGTAGTAACGCTAATCCATTCAGTAAATACGGAAATGTTTATTTTATATTATTTCAGTGTCCCGAACCTATTTTAAGAAAAAATTAGGTTATAAATTTGTTCAAATTTGGAATAATAGGTAAAAGAGGAAGAGGGGGAAGCGGGAAAGAATAAATCTCGGGAAATATTCCATAGGCGGAGGTTGATGCATCCAAACGAGCCGAGGATAGTGTGAGACGGAGACGAGCTTTCGCTTCTGCTTGCGGTGTCAGATGAGCTGCGGGAAAGGGGACTCACGTCCCGTCCGACGCCCCGAGGATTCTCGCTGTTGACGCTACGTGCCCGTGACCAGCGCCCCCAGCGATGATGTGGCGAGATGTTTTGCGTGTAAGAGCGGGTAGTTGCATAAGTGATGTGTTACTGCCTCCGTTACGAACACACGTGTTGAATTCAGAAATACCGCATCAACCTTTTGACCAACGTATTTTGACAGACGGTATTACACGCGAAAGTAATTCGTTTAAAACACTTTATCGGAGTAGAGAGCCAGAATACATGGTTACAATTACGATGTATTTACACGATGTTCTATGGACATGCCGGAATAATCGGGGAGTGAATGTATTTCTGTGATTGACCTTTAAAATTTTCTTCGTTATTCTCGGCGTTTTGCTCCAGCGCACACTGGAAGTCGTGAAGGGCGTGGTGGGAAAAGTGATCTGAGAGTGACCTCAGAGAGGTAGAGATGCAGAAAGGTCAGGTCAAAGATTCTTCAATATCACGTTTCCTTAATCATCTGGCGTAGTGAATCGGATCGCGTAACCGCCTTGAAAGAGTTCATGCAGACTGGGGGCGATCTATGATGTAACCCAACGCATGTTCTTGGTAGAGTGGGAAATCCTTGGTAAAACATTAAGTAACGGAGTTTCTATAGGAAAGTTTTCCTAAATACATAAACCGAATCTACAAACTGTTTATTGGGTACGGTACAGAGTAGAAAGTAAACTCTATAACTTTCCCCTCAACTATTTTAAGTACCCATCAAATACGAACAACTTTTCAACAACTATCATTGGCACTGATCGTAGCTAACATTTTATTTCTAGTCCTTTCCATTCCTTCAAGAGAATTACAGTAAACAATAGAAATACAAGTTATTTTATGGTAACAATTTTACGTTTTAAATATTGCCTCAACCTTCTTTTCTTCTAAACATTGCGTTGTAAGAGACTTAATTCCAAAGCATTCTCGAGCTTTATTTTAACATTTCCTGGTGTTTTAGTGCAACTAAAAACATTTTCCGATGCTGAGTGCAAACGATTAAATATTAATATTAAATATTTTGGGTAACTGAACCTGAGAACTATATTGTTACTACTCACAAACATCAGGTTTCGTAAGCATACTTTTTTACACACGTAAACGTATTATTCCAACATTTTTATCAATCCTATTCCATGACGTTATCAATTAGCATCTCACCATTCGTGAACATCACGTTAGTTGTCGTAAAGATCGTACCTGCTAGAAAAAAGTCTACATTCTGCAGCACTCGCCGCAGCAGTTGAAACTCACACAAACACCACCTCTCTTCCATGCAGCAAGAGGCCAACCTCGTGTCGCTAAAGTGGGTTACTCGATGAATGATATTTACCAGCTCACGCGCGCTCGGTTGCAGAGGAAAACAAAAAGAAGGGAGAAAACCCAGGCGTAAATGCGCGCACACTGCTCGAGCTGCAGCTATTTGCGCGACGACGCGCCATTCGCGCCGCGTGAATTACGCACCGGGGTCGAAACAGCGCCCCACACCGCTCCCCGCCCCGTCCGGCCCGCCCCGCCCGGCCTGCCCGGCCCGCCCGGCCCGGCCCGCCCGCCCGCCTCGCCCGGCCCGCCTGCCCCGCCAGCCCCGCGCGGCCCCGCCCCCGACCCGACCACGGCCCAGCCCCGGCCCCTTCCCCGCCTCTCCCCGCCCTGTCCCGGCCGATCTCGCGCCCCCGCCTTTCCCCGCCCCGCCCCGCCCGGCCCGACCCCCTACCCAGCCCCGCCCGACACCCTGCCCCGCCTTTCCTCGCCCTGCCCTGCACCGACCGGCCCCGCCCTGCCCCGTCCTGTCCTACCCTTCCCCGACCTGCCCGGCCCCGCCCCGCCCTGCAGCCCACGAGGCTCGGTACCTGTACGCGAAATTGCGCACTGCATTGCTCGCATTGCGATCCTCCCGTCTTTCTCCATTCTTCGCCTGCTTTTTATCACCTTGCACCAAGAAAGAGGGAAATGTTTTTCACTGTGGAATTTGTCAAAACGCCATACCGCTCTATGCCAGCAATGGTCGTGCTAGATCCAACAATGGCTCCTGCACGCAAATTTCTCGTCTGCATTTTTGTCCTCTAATTTCAAACGGGTTTTATCCTATTATTTGTGTCTAAAAGTACTTCAGATTGCCAGAAGAACAGTAATTTTTTCAATGTTGACATTGCGGCATTCCTCAAGCCCTCATTCGTTTTAAATCAATTAACTGATTTTGATGATTTTAAAACCAAATTATCTGTTTTCGGTGTGGGTTACTTGATAAACGAACTTAAGAATGCGCAATAAAATGAAAGCGCTAATCTACCGCACTGTTTTCGATAAAAATGTTTGACTAATCACGCTGTTCATTTAAAACTGAATGACTCTGATATATTCCTTACTGTAATTATTTCTTTAAGTATATTTCCTGATATCATAGACACCATATTAATTCCTACCGTCAGCATCTCTTCTGTAGGTTCTATAAAATAATTTCGTGAATGAAATGTAAAATATCTGCAACATGCCACAATCAATTACGGTTTTCCCAAAATGTTTAACTTTGTTAATAGTGGAGATAATGTTTTAAACCATGTATCTCGTTGAACATGAAACTGATGTCATAAATATTATGGCAGGACTGCCATTTGGATAATTTTGTTAACTTTTTTCTTTAAAGATCTTTTGTTATTTTTGACATTTGCATCAACCTATCAAATCTATTGCTGCAAACTACTGTTTCTAACCACACGTATTAGAGGCGGAAATTGTATTATCTATATACGATGCTATTCTAATTCCAAATCTCTTTCTGTACTCCACCATAGTGGGTTCGGTATTAAGGTTAGCGTGTCGGGCTGTTGTACGCAGGTTTGCGGGTTGTATGCAAGTTTGCGGATTGCGGGATCGAAGCCGCGGATTTTTAGGGACGATAAAATCCTTCGGACGCCTTCTTTCGAAGGGAAAGTAATGCCGGCTGCCCCATGCAGTAGATTTACTGCATGTAAAAAATCAAGCCTACAAAAGCCTGAACTAAATTCAAATCGCCTTTCAAATCGTCGCCCGAGATGATACCTTTCTCCGCCATATGGTAAAAGGAATGTAGCGAAATTTGCGTGGTCAGATGGAAGAGCGGACCGGATGGCCCGAGTCTCTCCACGTAAAAAAAGGCATTAACTAACTCACCAACCACAAACCATCAGCAATACGCCGCTCGGTCATCAAAACACTCGCACCTTTCCCCAGCCACGCGGCTCTTGACAATCTCACTGGACGTGCATAATTTGCTCGCGGGGATTCCCCGCTGCTGCAGCGCCGTCGCGTCGCACACCACACGTGACCTTTACCCGCCTCCCGCGCCTCACGCCGCACCGCGCGTTTTTTCCCATCCCGCCGCGGCTCCGGGCGTTTCCTCCGACATCGCGCTTGTTTTCCACGACACGTGCGTTTTTCCCCCTGCCTCACTCATGTTTTCTCCTACTGCGCCACGCGTTTTTCCCTTCGCCTCGCCCACTTTTCCTCGCCTCGTTCGTGTTTTCCAGCACTTGTTTGCTCCGCTTTATGTGTACTTTTTTTCCCGTGCGTATTCCCCTGCTCAAAGCGTGTTTCGTGCATCCTAGGAATGATTCATGCGCTTCAGACACTTTGTATCTGGGTTACCTCCATTCCCTGTGTACTCCGTTTATTCTACATGCGAATTTATCAAACTCCGTGCATACCATTTGCTCCAAGGATGTTATCTCCACCCAACTGTGTTTTTGCGCCTATTTCGCGTCTGCATCGCCTAAAACGGGTGTCCTCCAACCAACTTCCTCTCCATCTAAATCGTCTTACCTCTATCTAACTCATCTCTCCTTCACCTTCACTTCCATCTGACTCGTCTCTAGTCCTTCTAATTCGCCTCTTTTCTGCCTACCTCGCCTCGCCTCCATCTAAGTCGTCTCTTGTCCTAATTCGCCTCTCCTCCACCTAAGTCCTCTCTTGTCCTAATTCGCCTCTCCTCCACCTAAGTCCTCTCTTTTCCTAATTCGCCTCTCCTCCACCTAAGTCGTCTCTCCTCAACCTAAGTCGCCTCCACCTAAGTCGTCTCTTGTCCTAATTCGCCTCTCCTCCACCTAAGTCCTCTCTTTTCCTAATTCGCCTCTCCTCCACCTAAGTCGTCTCTCCTCAACCTAAGTCGCCTTCACCTAAGTCGTCTCTTGTCCTAATTCGCCTCTCCTCAACCTAAGTCGTCTCTTGTCCTAATTCGCCTCTCCTCCACCTAAGTCCTCTCTTTTCCGAATTCGCCTCTCCTCCACCTAAGTCGTCTCTTGTCCTAACTGTCTCTCCTCCACCTAAATCGCCTCTCTTCCACCTGAAGCGTTTCCTCGACACTCTGCGTCTTTCTTCCATCATCTCCTCCCGCACCGCGCATTTTTTTCTCCCAGGCCACGCGTTTTACTCGCGCGGTTATAATTAGGCGCGACGCGGGCGTTTCGCGCGCGCGCCGGCCCTCCCCCCTCCCCGCCCGGGCGCAGTGGCCCTTCCGCCCATTTGTTTGCGGGGCGCCCGGCGCCGCTTTTTAATTAAAACCTGGCTGCTGCACCTCGCGCCGCGCGAGCGCGTGTGGGGCGCGGACAACACCCGCGCCCGGCGCCGCGCACAGTGGGGCGACTCGACTGGCCGGGATGCGACTTTCTAAACCATTAGCATTATTATTATTATTATTATTATTATTATTATTCCATTACATCACGACTAAAGATCTTATGAGTCGGCTGAATATAAAATCTACTCCAGGTTGCAATCAGCTACCTAAGGAGCAGATTCGGTGACTATCAGTGCCTCTACAATACTTTACGCAAAATGTGGGCTGTTCCAAATAAAGCAATTTCTTGCACTTCCCAGTCTTTTGAATTACCTGGGAGTTTAGACAAGTTCTTACTCAAATTTTGCGGAACAAATCCCAGAGCTCCGATAACTATCGGGACGACCTGTGCTTTTACGCCCCACATTCGGCTGATCTCGATTTCCAAACTCTTGTATTTAAGACGTTTCTCTGCCTCCTTGGTAACGACGTTTTGATCGCAAGGTACAGCAACATCGATAAGTAAACACGATTTTTTGGCCAAATCCCGAATAACTATATCCGGTTTGTTTGCCGCTATCGTGCGATCAGTTTGAATTTGTTGGTCGTACAATATCGTGCACAATCCAACAGACGTCACCGGTTTCGGTGAGTGTTCGTACCACTTGGGGCATGTGTTTGGAACTTCGAGGGCGGTACAGATCTGCCAGTGGAGGTAGCTACACACCCTGTCATGTCTTTTAAGGTATTCGGTCTTTGCTAGGATTGGACAAGCTGAGACAATATGATCAATGGTTTCTACTTGCTCCAGGCAAATGCGGCATTTGTCATCTTGGGAAATTTTGAGAACCGCTTTATCATAATGTCGTGTTCTCAAGGCCTGATCTTGGGCAGCTATTACAAGTGCTTCCGATTCTGGCTTCATCCTTCCCCTTTTAAGCCACATAAATGATTGATCTTTATTGATCTGCACCTTGTCCATTCTTTTTAGGTATTGACCGTGGAGTGGTTTGTCTCTCCACGATTTCTTTAACATTTTTTGTGTCTCACACTTCATGTTTAGCAGCATCAGAAGTTCAGTGTCTGTGTTATTCGACGTGTCTTGCCTAGTTTTCTTCGCAATGTTTCTTGCTACACTAACAATGCCTCTGTTTCCCATTCTTCGGTCAGATTTCATGACCTGCCTCATTAGAGGGTCGTCTTGATGGCTGACTACATACTTACCCAACCCGACTATTGCGTTGTGCCAGGAGGCCTCAATTTGTCTGAGGCCTCTTCCTCCTTCCTTACGTGCCACATAAAGTCTATGTATATCAGCTCGAGGGTGGGAAACATGATGCATTGTCAGCAGTTTTCTGGTTTTTCGATCCATGGTGCGAATTTCTTGCTCAGTCCAGTCCACTAGTCCAAAACTGTATTCGGCTACAGGTACCGCCAAACTACCTATTGCAGATATTTTATTCCTGGAATTCAGAGCGGACTGCAGGACCAGTCTCACTCTTCTATAATACTCCCTACGAATTCTCTCTTTCATTCTGTCATTCGAGATGGTTTCACATTCTTCAATGCCCAGATATTTGTAAGTTTTACCTGGCTCAAGATCTTGAATCACAGTGTGCGTATCAATTTCAATGTTCTCAGACGTTGTGAGTTTCCCTCTTTTTAAATTGATTTTTGCACACTTGTCAAGACCAAACTTCATGCAGATGTCATTGCTAAAGTCATTCACGACAGACAGCATTTGGGAGAGAATCGCTTCATTCTTGGCAAACACTTTCAGATCATCCATGTAAAACAAATGTGATACTGGCCTTTCATCACCATGGAGCTTAAAACCAAAGTCAGCTTGCGACAACTGTCTCGATAGTGGGATCAAACTAATGCAAAACAGCAGAGGGGATAGTGAATCTCCTTGAAAAATACCCCTGTTAATCTGAATACTTCTTGTTTCTACTGCTTCCTTTCCGCTGTGGATTAGTAACCTGGTACTCCACGACTTCATACTAGCCTTGCAAAACTCAACAAGTCTAGGATGAAATCGATAGATCTCCAGGGTCTTCAAAATCCAATCGTGTGGTACACTATCAAAGGCCTTTTGGTAGTCAATCCAAGCCATGCTCAAATTACGTTTGCGTTTCTTTACATCATTCAAGATGACTTTATTCAGTAGCAAGATTTCCTTACACCCATAAGAGCCTTTACGACATCCTTTTTGTTCAGCTGGCATTAGATGATTCTTATCTAGATGTCTATACATTTTGTCAGCTATAGCTGAAGTTATAACTTTGTACAGTACTGGCAGACAAGTAATTGGCCTGTAGTTCTTCGCCAAAGAGCTGTCTCCCGCTTTGGGTAGCAAATACGTGATGCCGCGTGTGAGCCATTCCGGGATTTCCTTTGGGTTTTCAAAAATTTTATTAACAGCCTTTGCTAGATGAGAATGTATTGCTGTTAATTTCTTAATCCAATAAATCTGGATCTTATCAATCCCGGGGGACTTCCAGTTTCCCATGTTCTTAATTGCTTGGAAGAGGTCCTCTTCCGAGAATTGGTGAACATCTTCCACTGTTTCTACAAGTTCATCGGCAGCATCAACTTCAGATTGAAGCCAAGATGCGTCTTTGTTGTAGGATCTGCTCTCTTCCCAGATTCCTGCCCAAAATGCTTCGACGTCACCTTTTGAAGGAGTAACAGCTTTGCCATTCGGTTTTTGAGTCAGATTGCGATAGAATCTCTTCGCGTCCGTTTCAAACAACCGGTTCTGTACACGGAAATCTATTCTACGTTTGTACCTTCTTATTCGTTGAGCCCATGCTTGAATTTTCTCTTTTAGCTTCTCAACTACCATTAGCCTGCTGGTGTCATTTTCAATTTGGTATTTTTGTTCAACATTGAATATTTTTCGTTGAACTTTAGAGGTGTGCGTTGATTTAGAAGATGCCTCAGCTAAGAATGATATTTCACGCCGGGTGTCGGCTATCCGTTTCATAATTCTGTTCATCCATGGGGGTACAGAGCTGTTTACTCTGTTTTGCTGTCGGCCGTCGGTGTTCTTGGCTGGCCCCAAAATTATCTGAGATACTAGATATCCAGTTGCATATATGATGTGATTGATTTCAGTAATATCTAGATCTCTGCCTGGGGTCTCCACCACCTCATTTAAGACAGAATTAACTGTTTCTATCACTCTTTTAGCTTTGGCATTTTCGTATATTCTCCTCAACGGTTCGCGAGATTCAAACGGAAGTTGACTAACTCTTTCTATTTCGCGCCGAAGGAGATTTCGCATCATGTCCTTATCGTGTAATTCATTGCCAGATGAGTTTTCACCACTGACGTGTGTTTCACTGGAAAGCGATGAACCTTCCACGGCATCATCATTTTCAAGTTCTACATGTTCGTCATGTGGATTGTTCGAGCGAAGTACATATTCCGCATTTCTCTCAATGTCAGCAAGTTGATCTGCTGTGAATTTTCCACTGCTGAGTATGTATCGTCGTGACTGGCAAGCTTCTTTGAGTCTAGGGTAGGTCTCATATCTGGGTTCCGCTCTCTCCATACCTTGAAAACTTCTATTTCAGAGCCCCCATTTTTCGATTTTGCGTAGTAAAAGCACCACATCACCTCCTTTAATTCATCCCGGGTCCATCTCTGACGATGGCTTCGAGCTACTGCCGGCTCTGGGTCCCTGGGACTAGCATCCGTGGGATGGCCAGACGTCGACAAGGTGACATTAGCTCGGTTTCTGAGCAGGTATGGGACATTGGTAGAACAAGGCACGTTAAGATTCATTACATTGCTTGTTCTATCCATTTTGCTCATTGGTTTGAATTGAAGATTCGCAGGACGCAAGTTCGAGTTCACAGATCACACTTAACCCTCGGGTTGTTTCCTGCCATCCGTTACTGCGACCCACAGTGGCCTCGGGGCATCCCCCCGCAGAGCCCAGCAAGGGGTCCCTCCGATCGCCAGTCGGCATTACTAAACCCTACGGGATTTTCACTGACTGCTGAAGGCAGCCTCCTTCGCTGGCTAATGCAAGGTTCGGGCCTCCACTCTAATCAGTGGCCTGGTGTGCCAAACCAGTTTCTCTCCTGTACCCTCTATGGGCCGACAACAGGAAGTCCAAAGGTTCATGACCCTTCCCTCTCTACTTACTTCCCACTCTCCTCAAAATGGAGTACTTCTTCGTCTGACCCCTCACCTTCAACCCATTCAGCAAGGGAGGCCCCACCGGTAGCTAGGCTACCACTGACATAGCTTTAAGGCTCATGGGGTACTCAAGCTCCACCACCAACTGCAAGGTCGTGTACTCCCTAGGTGGAGTTATTATTATTATTATTATTATTATTATTATTATTATTATTCCATTACATCACGACTAAAGATCTTATGAGTCGGCTGAATATAATATCTACTGCAGGTTGCAACCAGCTACCTAAGGAGCAGATCCGGTGACTATCAGTGCCTCTACAATACTTTACGCAAAATGTGGGCTGTTCCAAATAAAGCAATTTCTTGCACTTCCCAGTCTTTTGAATCACCAGGGAGTTTAGACAAGTTCTTACTCAAATTTTGCGGAACAAATCCCAGAGCTTCCGATAACTATCGGGACGACCTGTGCTTTTACTCCCCCACATTCGGCTGATCTCGATTTTCAAACTCTGTATTTAAGACGTTTCTCTGCCTCCTTGGTAACGACGTTTTGATCGCAAGGTACAGCAACATCGATAAGTAAACACGATTTTTTCGCCAAATCCCGGATGACTATATCCGGTTTGTTTGTCGCTATCGTGCGATCAGTTTGAATTATTATTATTATATTATTATTATTATTATTATTATCAGTTTGAATTATTATTATTATTATTATTATTATTATTATTATTAGCCTATAACATCCCATATAGAGCAAAGGCCTCCTGCTTTCGCAGGGTTACAGTTGATTGATATTTGTAAAATCATAACAGTAAATCATTTAAACAATATAAAGCAAAATAAATGGTAGCTACAAGAAACTATAGTACAACAAACTATAAGATACTAAATATACGAACCGACGAAATAATGGCAATAAGAAACTATATAGTAGCTTTAAGAAAATATATGAACAAAACAATTAGTAGCTATAAGAAACACTCTAGTTGCACAGGAGATTAAGTGCATTAAACCTATTCTGACCATGTCATTGTTTATTAGTAGAGTTACGAAAATATTTGAGCAAAATAAAATATTAGCTACAATAAACACTAGTTGCACTGGGAATCATTACATGCATTGAACTTATTCTGTTCGTTTCTTTCTATTCGTTAGTAGCTTTAAGAAAATATAAGCGCAAAACAAAATAGTAGTTATGATAAACACTAAATGCACTGGAGATCATGCACTTCCTAAATGAAGGAACGCGAACGAAAATAAAACTGTCTGCATGTCTGTACTGGCACAACAGCTTCTGATGGGGCCAAGGCATACCAGCAGCCTCCCGATCTTGCGCCCAAGGGTTAAGGGGGTACGTGTGGTTAGTACATGGATATCCCTTCTAAATATTTTGGTTTTCTCAACTTGAGAAGTGAGCTTTCTCTTTGTCACCTAGCAATAGATTCTCAAACACTGCATGGAAAGCGCCCACTAATATCTGCCCCGACCGGCAGTCGTACCCGAGGTCACGTCATGGAAAGCGAGCACGCTGATCAGTGAGCTATCCGTGGAGGTGAAAATAAGACTAGATTCCCTCAAATTTATTTGCTGTTTTAATAATGAAAGAGCGATACAGAAAGAGAATGGAAGGCAAAGAGAGTTTTCCTCAGTCGTGGGTTGTGCGTGATTGCAAAGAAGGAATAATATAACATTAAAATTAAAAGGAACCAGAAATTGCCAGATTTGTTAAAACTGTATTCCATTTGATCTTCGTTTCGCGGTGTTTCAAAAATGCCATTAATCCATTGTTATTGTTGAAGTACATCATTACAGAATCATCATGTACAGTTTTCCTTTCGACATAATAATCACAAACTGTCTGATATTCATTTCTACACAATCGGATTTCTTCAGCAGTTTAAGCTACACACAGTTTTGAAGATCATCCCACAAAACTCAACATGTTTCATCAGTATACTATAGTTAAAAACAAGTAATAACTTATTTAATATCCAGTGGTATTTTGCTAACAGGAAGCTTTTGTTAGCACTGTAAGTAATGATAAATTACTAAGCATATCCTAACATTCGTTCTTTCTGTCAGCAAAAGTCATTATTAATTCGAGTGGCACGTATTTGGACCCAATTTTCGGAGGAGATGCCACTGTGAGTCACGACACCCCCTGCTCTTGGCACGGATAAGTGACAGAGGACTTCAGACTCGCAACAGTCCGTCGTGAATAGTTTGCGAGGTGTAATGCAAACGAGTGACGTCAGGACAATTTAACTCAGACGACGTTCGCACTACAAAGCGGGGCTTTGACCCAGTTTCCGCGCCTTCGAGATTTGTTCTCTGCATGAAGAAAGAAATTATTAGATGTAATCCCAAGGTTTGGGTTTTCACATGTTCACTATCATAAATACATCACAATGAATGGCAAATTATTTCATATTACCGACAGCTAATTTGTGATTTTAAGTGCGCATTTCCACGAACAGGAAATTTTATGTTCACACGATATGACAGATTTATTCGTACTACAAGATATATGGTACTGAAATAATTCATGTAACCTGCATAATCGTATACCTGATAATTATTAAAAATATCTCTTCCGAAAGATCAGCTCCGAGTATTCGCAAAAACTATAATGTTCAATTTTCAATGTTGCAGAAAGCGATAATATCGTAAATGTCTATAAAATGTTGTCGTGCAGTAGATTGTTCCAATTGAGCATATGCAAGCCCATAAAAGGGCATATATCTTCCTGTGTATTGCTAACGCAGTTCTTGGATAAAATCCATGCACCATACGTTATCTAAAGAACCAAAAACATGTTCTGAATAAACTATTCTTAAGAAGAATTCAGAATTCGCATAAAAACTGGCTATCCTCCCAACTAACAAATACAACCCCAGCATTTTATTCGTCCCCGCGGCCAACCACAAGCCAGAAAACAATTCCAACTTCGACTGGAATTAGAAATCCCCACAAAGAGAAACTAATCTCTAGCGCATTAGTATGTTAATATCAACCCGAGGGGTGGCTTTTGATTTCCCCCACCACGCGCGTGCATCCACGCACGCACACCTACGCACACGCACAATTCCACGCGTGTCCACCGCACAACAAGCTAATCCTTGCGGAACGCCAGCTCTGTTATTCTTTAATGAATCGCCCGTTTCGCGGGAGGGGTTAGCAGACGGCGGGAGGGGCAGGGACGGGGAAGGGCGAGTGGGGAGAGGGGGGCGTGTCAGGGGAGGCTAAGCGAGGGCCGTGCGTGCCATCGCACGCACGCGCACGCGCGTCACGCACAGTTATTGCGTAGCGCAAAACAAACGATAAATCAACGGACCCTTTCCCGCCCCCCCCGCCCCCACCCCCGCCCGGGTTCCGCCCCTTCCGTCGGCCGCCGCGCGGATATTGTATTCGCACTTTATTAAATTCAATTATCAGATTACGTTGTACAGCGGGGCGGGCGGTGTAATGCGCAGAAACTAGTTCCATTTCGGAGTCACCCCTTCTCCCCCTCTTCCTCTCTCTCTCCGCTTCGCGTTCGGTCCGCCCCTCCTGCCTCCGCTTCGCCTCGGCTAGGCGCGCGGCCCGCGCACGCCCCGGCGGCGGCGGTGTGGCGAGGTCCGGTCACGTCCGTGCGGCCGCGAGGGGCCGAGTGCTGAGTTCGCAAGTCGACTGCTGCACCCGACGGAGACGCAGCGCTGGTCCGCTTCTCAAACTCCGAAATGGAAGATACAACGCGCACTCGGGCACGACGCGGGTTCATTACACAGATTACGCAGCACTGCACGAGTTTCACTGAGTACTATCGTATACTTGAGTATATCTCGTGTCGATGAAGCCACGTTTTTGCTAGATGTCAGCAAAGAATGACTACAATAACATTTTAATCAATGACATCGCATATAAAGTTTTAGTTGGAAAAGTGTACTTCAATTACACAAAAACACTGCTCTCTCTGCTACAACGAAAATATCAATATAATTATGTACAGAATAAAAGGTTACATTATTTAAATAATCACTTAAGCAAAACATGATTTACAATTACACTAATTGATTTAGGTGACAGTCCGAAATGCAATGAGTCATTTTCCATTTCTCTTGTGAAAGAAAATGAACATAATATTGCATCTATCCTTATATGATAATAAAAATTCATTTCCTAACACATCAAAACGGAATTCCTTCGAATTGACAGTTCACACTGGAAAAGAAGGAGGAATTATTACATCGTTATATTGCCTTCTTTCTCCTGCACACACAGAGGCCACAAAACTCTGGCTGCGCGCTGTGTGGTGCGATTGACAGCACATTTGTCACCGCCGATAACATTGTCATCCGTTGGAGGCGAAGGTCCGATCTGCCAAACCCCGCTCCACCGCCCACGCCACCTTTCTGCCAGCCAATTGCCTTCCTTCCTGCCCCGCTCTGTCCCGCTATATGCCACCTCTTCCCGCCTGTGTCGCCTCGCCGCGGTCTGCCCACCACGTCCTGCGACAACTCTGGTCAGTATACTGCGATTTTCGTAACTTTGTCCCTGGCAGGAATCAGCTGTTTCGCTGCCATCCAATCAGGAGCTTATATTTCGCGACAGTGACGTCACTATGGTGACGTTCAAGCTCCCGATTGGATGAAACCGTGAACAGCTGATTTCTGTCAGGGACAAAGTTACGAAAATCGCAGTATAATCTTCCGTTGTTTCCCCGATCAATTCCCGAGCAGAACAAACGAGCCACGGACCGCGCACTTTCCGTTCCTCATCCTTGACCCCCTCGCCCCTTACACACAAACGTACACTTACGTGCACAACACTGCCACATACACATGCACACATTCTGCGGTGCTTCGAAACAGCTGACAGAAGAACCACGCGAGCCACTCATGTAGGACGGCGCCGGATCTCACGCTCCAACGAGGAAGGAAAACCGCCAGCTCCTAGCAATAACATGCACTCGCGTGACTAATGGCCCAAGTAGTTTGACACGCCCAGATACTAAATACTCACATCCTCCCTCCGGCCTCTCTGGCCCGTTCAGCCACGCAGTGACGTCCCCTCCGCGTCATACTGTGCTTCACCGCCCCCCGCTCCACCAAGCTCCCCGCTCCTAAGCTCCGAGCAACGCCCCTCTCCGCTAGGCAACCCTCCAGACTGTGACGTAGCGTAGTGGGGACGGCCCGCTCTAAACGGCATTATTAGAGGGTGGGCAAAATTTCTCAATAAATAATATCTTGTAAAATTGTGAAACTTTTCATTTCATTTTTTGTCTTTGTTAGATAGAATATCGGTAGAAATCGCGACAGTGAGATTCGTGAGTGATACAAGAATTTCTGTAATAAATGCCATTATTATATTGTACAACATTCATAGATTTCCTTTTTCACTTGTAACCTGTACAATAACAACGATAATAGTTGTTCTTGCCCAAAAGTTGTTTAGAATTTTTGTATATTTTAGTCTTTTAATGTGAAAAATCTACATAAGGAGGCGGCAAAATTTTGCTACGCCCCGGGCGGCTGACACCCACGCTACGCCCCCGCCCCCAAACCCTCCCTACCACCACTGCGACACCTCCCCTCCCGCCAGGCCGGAAACGTGTCTCGTGGCCCTGCGGCCCGTTGCCTGCGATGCCAACCCCTCCCCCGCGACCTCTGCAGCGTTTGGCAGGCGCCTCCACCTCTACCTCCACCTCCGCCTCGCCATTCCACTTCATCAGGGTGCAGTTCAGCTTTAACTTTGATTCGCGTATTTAGGGGATTTTTATGTCCTAAAAATCTTAGAGTATGCTGTTAAAAATATGCATTTATGACCTAAAAATTCTGCAACATGCACTTTAATAAGCAATACAAGTAAACAGTATTTCTGTTCCTGTATAAACCTTCCTTAAAAAATTCAGGAGAACCATGCTTAGAATGAAAAGAGTGCAAACATAATACAATCTACCTTACTTCGCGGGAGAAATAATTGATATAAATATTCACCTGACGTATGTGATACGTTTCATCTGCATTTCTTTTCCTTAGTTTAAAAAATATGATATAAAGAAATATCCTACATTTGTACAACTATTTTATCATTATAGAAAAAATATCATCTGTATTATCTATTATAACAAACTCACTGTAATCAATGAATGCGCACAAACAAGTAGATTCAATGAAAAGATAAAACGTTTTAGAGATAAGTCTCTATAACAAATATGCAAAATATGCGCCTATACTTATACGAGTATGCACCAACAGGAAAAATCGGTCACATATGCACAAATATGCACTAACATGTTCGTCTACATAGCATCCAATACTAACCAAATGTCGAGGAATTTCACTTAGCTATGCCCTGAAGCAACGAGCAAAAATAGACAAAATCATAGAAATACGCTTCCTACTTATTATTCGTTCTCCTTCAGATCATACGACTTCGAACCACCAACAACCATTCGATCAACTTTATCGCGTATTTTTTTCGCGGCACTAAACACTCAAAGTTCGTTTAAGGATCATTCGGAAAACAATACTTTTGACTAGTTTTCAGTGCAGTTAAAAATTCCAGCTCCTCTCAATGAAATTACGTTATAAATAAAAGTGTTTATTCACAATAATTGAATTTATATTAATAAATTATTTCCTTTTACAACGTTAATTATAATAAAATCATACGTTTTGTTTCGCTCTCATTTAATTCGTGTTTTATATGCAAATCGTGCTTCATTATTATTGCCGCGCATAGCTGGTGCTGTTGTTTCCGTCGATATTAAGCAATATTGAACACATTTTTTACCTCCTACATTTGAATTTAAAATACAATATAGAATGCAATGAAATATTTTCAAATTCCTCACTGCAATGTACGCATTACAACCACATCTAAAGCACTCACTTTCAGCTTATAATAGGGCAAAATAACTTTAAATATCAGAGCCTCCAAAAATTGAAGTACAAGTGAAACTTCATTTTCCAGACTCAGATTATCCAAGTAATTAATTATTCAGGTTTCGTATCTTACATTCGAGTCCCATATTCAACACGGAAAAACATTTTCTCTTCAAATACAATTGTAATATGTAAAATTGAACGAATTACTTCTTATAAATCACATTGCAAAATTTCAAATCATATTACGAGGGTAAGTCAATAAGTATCAACACTTTCGTTTTAATTGTCTGCAGGTTGGCGGTACATCTTTGTGCACTCATCACTTCAAAGATTACATCATTCACTTTGTTCATGGAAATTTTGAGTAATATCACCTAATGTTAGGTTAAGTTGTTTGCGAGGTAAAATGACTGCACAGCTCTTATTAATGAATTATGTTGTATTCTTTGTTTATTACCAGTGCTATACACGGAAACTCAGAATTCCATGATCAATAAAAGAATATGTGTGTAGCAATCCTCTTGAATTTGCTTACGCGGTGTATTCGTTTTACAGCCTGCGCCACTTATCAGAGTCGCCCGTCCACCCCTAGCTCATCGCCATCGCCCCCTGGAATGCCGGCAACTGCGAAGCCGCCTCCCTTCCTCCCCACCACCCCCTCCACGCCTCGCGCTCTCCCCGCCCGCGCAAGTAGCGTCGCAGTCGTCAGCAACGCCAAGCACGGGCCAGCTGACCACCCGCCAGCTCTCCTTAAAATCTTAATTTCATTCTTAGGGCCGTGGCAGCGTAGTGGTTAGGACACACCGTTGCTAACCTGAGGGACCTGGGTTCAAATCCAAGCATGGCTGGGGATTTTTATCCGATGATTTCCTATTCAGGGCGATCCTTAGGTTCCTTCTTTCCAAATGAGTACCAATATTTACTGGATTTATTAACAGTAAATATTGGGTAAAAAGGTGTCCGGTTGAAGCATGACGCTTGCCCCGCCATCTTCACCCCACTTCCCGACATACGACCATCTAAGAGATACCCATTACATTCTTCTGTACAGAGGGCCTTGGAAGTGGGATAAACCGGGAAAAAAATGGTTGAAAGAGGAGTCCTAACGTCCTCCTACCCTAAGCAGGATAATCCGGCAGCACTGTGAGTGTAAATATATCCAATGTTCTAACAATACGAGGGTTAGGGCATAAGTCATGGCAAATATTATTTTTTGTGAGAATACGAGCACGGGTGGAAAACGTGAAAAATACACAAGAAAAACAAGGTAAGAACTAAGTTCATGGAGATTTAACGACCCACCAACTTTGGGTTTCCCAGATTTAGTAAGGTGTTTGAAATGACAGTACTGGTTTCTTGTTTCAAAGCATTTGAGCACATGCTAGATCACAACACTGCAAAAAAATTGCATACCCGTTATAAGACTCGATTAGCCAGATGCTCGATTACCGCATGTGCCACATCGGTCTGCACACTCACAGGTTGTCACGTGCGTTGCTGATCACTGATTCCTACGCGTCCTCGCAGAATCTCCCCTGCCCATGTGTCCGATATGCCCATGGCCTTCACCCATGAGCATAATTCCCATGACCTGGCACCAATTCCCTGCAACATTCTCAGATATTTCTCCCACAGACAACGTCTTGAAGTATGTGCGCTGCTCAAAACATGTTACATTCGTCTCGAACGGCGGTAGTCGGACAACTGATTTCACGTCGCTCCCTGGGCTAGTAGAGACACTCACTCAGCAATTTATACGGATGTGTGGATGTAGATGTACCTACTGCAGCACTTCTTTCACATTACAAATGAAATTATGTAATCCGATAACATTTTTTTTAGAAAAAGTAAATAGTTGCCATGGTTTCTGCCCCAACCCTCATACACGGGGTACTTATGGAAATATTCCAGAAAACTATTCAGAGATCTACTCACTTCGACTTCTCAAAGCATTCTGCTTATTTATTTCATGCTGGCAGATAAGGGCTGCAAGGGGTGCGGGTGCCTCCCTGCTCATCCACAGAGCGCGCCAAAATATGACGACTAGGGTGTAATAAAGAAATACCCACGGAAAAAGCGTTCGAGGTACAAGGAAGTGGACGTTTTGTTTCACGAGGTTTTGGAAAAACTGACAATCATCGGAAGTGAACTGTAAGCCATAAATTGAACTATTTGAAAATCGCACTACAAAGACCGCAGAAGGCAGATGGCGAGAGTTGTATTACTACACTTTTAACATTTTAAGGTTATCTTCTTTATGCTTCAGTCCTTCGTTTCTACCAGGTCAATTGTGGTTCACACTTTTTTATTAAAATGCTGATTATTAAGTAAATATTTTCAACAAACTTGGACAAACGATTTTAACAATCACTTAGAATTTTAATAATAAATTGTCAATGTTATAAAAAACACTAGTCAAGGATGTACAGACGCGAACATCATCTGGTCAATTCACAGTTTTTATTGTTTTCAACCAATCTAGACGTAAGATTTTGGAAAAGACCCCAACTAGAGTCCAAACGTCAAAACAAAATTATTAAAAAATATTTTACTTTCTGTTTTATTAAGATCTGGATACCATTACCATTAAATTAACGAGATAACAGACGTAAATATATTCATTAAGTTTTGACTAATGAGCTTGATTTTTAAGGAAGTCACGCATTATCTTTCATTATTAGTAATAGTATATTATTAGTAAATGGTCTGGGAAGCAGCAGAAAATAGTTGCAACATCGTAAGAATAATATCAAAGTTGTTCAGTAGATTTGTGCTTTCTTGTATTGCTTACACAAAAACCAACACGTACTATATGACTCACAATAGCGCTAGTTTTGCATCCGAAAATATCTATCTTCGCTCACCCATTTATTTGTCGTCTTTCGAATAATCTTGACCTAAAGGAATCCTTCTGGCACCCTAAGGACGCTCTCAGAGAACAGGAAGATGTGCTACTCCTTGCTTAATTGCCGGACATTCCCATAAAAGCAACTCGAAAGCATGGCTTTTGAATAAGTCAGTCATGCACCACTCTACAGAAGAGCATTTAGTGACCGCTATCCGCCATCAAACTTTCATGGCAGCTCTCTCGACATCACGCCAGATTATTGCGCACTCGCTTGAAATGAACGCGATATTAAATTTATGAAGAGCGCCCGCACTGGTCGTTCATTAGCGCAATGCACGAGAATGGAGTACATTATACCTCTCTAGGTATCAGTATTAATGAACGGTGCTGTACTTTCGCCCTAATAAGAACTGAGATGATACTCATATCTCATATTTTGAGCAAATTCGAACTTCGGGATTGAAAGTGTTTGAGAAGCTCGAAGATGTCATGAATAATAATATATTTTCTGGTAATAAATTTATAAAACAAAGAAAATACGGAAGGTAATGCTTTGACACATACATCTTGAACTCAATTACACATCTACAGAAGTTTCTCGAAGTTAATGGAAAATAAAAATCCTAAATATTTTTAAAAAAGACAGAGCAAATATATCACCAAAATTATTCTTTGGAAAAGTATCAGTGTATGAGTACATATACTAATGAATTGAATATGGATAGTTTGGTGTGTGCGTTTAAAATAAATATTGATTTATTAGCAAACATCATTATTTATTCACGTTTCTAGAGCGAGATCAAGTAAAGAAATCAGAAGAGAATGCCAATAATAACTTCGAAACTGTCATACAACAGACCTAAAACTCTAAGTACAATATCTTTTTTAAGTAAAATATTAGGTTTCCATTTAAAAAAATTGACAGAAACAATTATGGTAGAATGGCAGTGTTAAAAACAAGATAGAAATTAAAGTTGAACTGACCGCAGGAACAGAAAACACTTAAAACGTCAGATATAAAAACCTTTATATTGATTCAAATTAAATAAAAAAGAGTACGTAATTATGAATGTCATAGACAATAACGTAATAATAAATTATCTTCACAGCCAAATATCTGAAGCTCTTCTTAATGCTGAAGAAGTAAGTGTACAACATTTACAAAATCAACTAAGCAATCTACCGAAACTCATACACAGCTCTAAATGATAAATGTGTGATGCCCGTGGTAGAATTTGCTACGTGTTACAGAACGTACAACATTCTGAATGAAACCGTGATCCAGTTCGTTACTACGTACTGAATACTTCGTTTTGCGTAATTCTAGGGAATTACCTGAATTGCTGTCTACTCTATTTATATACTATTTTCGAAAGTTTCATTTGCCAGTTAATTCAAATTTTCAATAATTCAAATTTTGCAAGATTCCTCCAAGAGTCGACTCCCGTAGTTGCAAAGTTGGCAGTGAAGCCCCATCCGAATCGCGAACGGAGGCCTTTGACGCCAGGGCGCGGATTGGACACCCCTGGCGTGCGTCACCGGAGCGAGCGCCTCTCGAGATGGAGCGGCGGCTGTGTTCCATTCGCCAGCTCATCTGCTCTCGGATCAACGCTCCCCCGCCTCCGTCCCGCCCACTCCCGCCCCGCCACCGCCCACGCTCTCGGTCCCGGACTCCCCTCCTTCATCGTCTCCTCTTTCGCCTTGTCCTTCGCCGCCATCCCCACCGCTACCTCTGTTGCCGCCGATTCCTCCTCTACCACTGTCCATGCTCCCGACTCCTTTTCTCCGCCTCTGTCCCCTACCGTTATTGCTTTCGCCTCCTCCGTCGTCCCTGTCCTCCATCGTCTCTACTGCTCTCTCCTTCGCCTCCTCCTCCGCCGCCATTGCAACCGCTGCCGCTTCCTTCGTTGACGTCAGCACTGACTTCTCCACCGTCGTTTCATCTCCGCAGCCACCGATCCTCACCATGGAGTTATAGAGAGATTAGTCTAAGAAGGGGCCTCTCTGACAGCTACAACTAGGCTAGTCTAGTTGACAGCTACAGCTTGCAACATAATTGCCAGTTATGACCACGCACTCAATTCGTCAATGCGTTTGTGGTCAATGCTAGTGCCTAAACCGTTCAGCCGATTTCTTCAAAATTGATACTTCCCAATCGTTTTTACTAGTGTCAAGTAGTGTAGAAAGCCAAGTAAAGTAGTGCGAAAATACCGGATCGGGCAAGAACAAACCTACTCTTTGCAATATTATTTAACTTTCCTTGATTTGTTATGAGGAAGAGACGGGGTTTTGGAGAGTCAGGGTGCCAGCTTGCTGGGATGCGAAAATTGAAAAATTATTTGTATACTAAAAAGTATTAGATTATTTTCTGCGTTCTTACGTACCTCAAGAAAATAAATTCCGAGCCAAAAAATAATCAAACTAATATTTTCACCTTTGAGTACTAAATACAATTTGTTACCATTAGAAACAATTTAGTAGGCTTAGACTGCACTTCGGTACATGGGAATGTTGCTCAAACGATGTTTGCATTTTGAATATCTTAACGAACCGACACCTTGAGTTTAATATCAAACGGTGTATTATTTACAATATGAGTTTGCAGCTGGGCGTTAATGTACATACTTCAGATACCGCCAACATTTAAATCGTGCGTTTGGACTGCGATCGTTGGCAGTTGTCGAGTGACTTGCGCTATTCTTTCTACAATTTTAAATTTAGTTGCTCTTTAATTAATTCTGGAATTTGAAACCGATATTTCATTTTAAATTTGAAAACTATCGCACAAACTGCTCCCTTCTCACCCTTTCTCTCTCTCCTTTCCACCACGCCTTTCAGCCCGCCTGGGCCCAGCCGTGCGTCCTTCGGGAGCGGCCGGGCTCGCGCCGAGTGGCGGCGAAGTGAGTGCCTGCCCGTCGTACGACGCGTTGCGCTCGCATCCCGCTGGGAGCGCCCTAGTGCTCCGGCGTGGGTGGGCGCGTACGCGACTGTGTTCGGCTTGGAGAGGAGAGCGCGGGCCCTTTACGGAATTGAGGTGTTGTGCCTTGTCTGCGGATGCCGTGTTTTCGCCGATGCTTTCCGGCTGCTACGGAACGCGTGGGAGACGAAGCAGCAGCGGCGGCTTTATTTTCGAAATCCTGGCGCGAGAGAGTAATTCACGTGGCGTGAAAGTGACTTACACATCAGCGGATGTTGGTGTTTCATACTGCACGGGTTCTGTGCTGAATGAGGCGCGTGGATATTCGTAGGACGCACACTGGTTGTATATTTGCGTCATGTAAAAGAATATCTGGCAAAATTGATAGTGCGTAAGTTGAAACTCCTCAATTGACAGATATACGCTGACAGACTCTTGTTTTGGCGTTTTCTGATTGCTAAAATGGAGACAAAAACGACGCTCAGTTCTTACTAGTTGCTAACAAGACATTTTTCATCAATTTCACCCATGTTGAAAGGAGGTATATGAATTTGCATGTGCAGGGCATCACAAACATGTATTTTATATTAATCATATTGATTAGTATCACAATAATGTAAACAAGAAATGCTTTCAATTTCAACTTCGCTCTTCATATGTTTTGTTAAGTTTACATTGACGACTTGTGCAAAGTTTTATGTATTAAGACTACGACTTGTCCTTAAAAATATTGAATTATTTTGCATGTGAAAATATACGTTTTATCGTATTTCACAATTTGCAAAAGGCAATTTATTAATTATTTCATCAATTTTCTATGACATAGTTGAATTGTCTTAAGGAAAAAAACAAAAAAACAAAACAAAACCTAATTCTGGGGCGCAGTGGGTAGTTACTAGTATTAACAGAATCTTAGAAACACCCAGGACAGAATGCAGCAATTCAAGACAATTTTAAGGCCAAACACGAAACTGCAAAGAGAGAGGGAACCCATCGCAACGGCAGATTAAATAACTAAGAGTGCTAACACAAACAGTCGCGGCGCCTGCGGCCTCATTGAAAAACAAATATATGTTTAACGTGTATTTTACAATTTGCAAAACGCAATTATATTCTCATCAATTATGTATGACGTAGTTAAATTTCCTTAAAACAAATTCTGAGGTGCGGATGTGTAGTTACTAGTACTAACAGAATCTTGTAAATACCCAGTACAGAATATACCAATCCTAGAAAATTTTAACATAAAACTGCAAAGAGAGAGGGAA